>JAJIBD010025547.1:0-11225 GCA_021461705.1 Cryptotis parvus | reverse complement strand
GCAGCCGCGGCTGTGACCGCGCGAAGGGAACCGGGGCTTCGGGCCCGACGCGCTCCCAGAGGCGGCGGCGCGGCGGAAGCGCCACAGCTCACCCCGTCCCTCCGCGGCCCAGGGCGGCAACGGCCCGGCAGCTCACGGCGTCCCTCCGCCGAGGCACTGGGCAGGCGGGCGGCGCGCGAGGCACACAGGCGGTTGACGGCAGGAACCGCCGCGGCGGCCGCCGCTGCGCCGCCAGCCCGCGGCGCCGAAGGAGCGGAACCGGAGCGGCGGGCGGGACCTGAGCCGCTCCCCACGCCGGGGGCTACGGCTGCGCCGGAGCCCAGAAACCTCCCCGCCCCACGGCGGCGCTCACCTGCAACGGTCCCTCAGGCAGGAGGGGCGGGAAAGTGGGGGTTTCTTTACACCGTAGACCTTTTGCTGAGGAGAAGAGGTTGGTAGTTGCTGTTTCAGGGAAACTTTATTGGGTCGATCTCTGTAGCTCCCCTTCCCCAGAGAGCCTGCGACTACCGCCGCGAAAGCGGGGAGGCAAGGGAAAACCCGACACTCTCCGGCAGCGACGGGGCGACGGACTGACCCGGACAAAAATGGGCGGGGCGGGAAGTGACAAGCTCTCGGGGTGGTGGGAAGTGGCCGGCGCACGCCGGGAGCGCCGCGCGCATGCGCGCCCGGCCGGAAGGCCTTCCACGCCGGTGGGGACGCGACGCGCAGCGGCCGCGCGCTCCGCAAGGGCGTGGCAGGAGGGGCCGCGGCCAGCCCGGGCTAGAGAGGCCGCGGACCCCGCGTGTCCGCGCGCGGCGCGGAATATCGGCCCAGAGGTGTGAGCTACCGTCCATCCCCGCGCGGGGCCGGCTTAGCACGCCAGGAGACAGCGCTGCTCAACAGCAAACTGTTGCTGCGGCTCTGCGTGCGGGAAGCGAGAGACAGGCCGGCAGCCCGTGCCCTAGCCCGGCCAGTGTCTGCCCGCCCCGGCAACTCACCACAAAGGTGATGGGCGCGTGTAGAAGCAGCCAAATACCAGCTTTATTATTATTTTAATCCAGGCCGGCCGAAGTGTGGCTGTGAGAACGGGGTATTCATTTGTCTAGTTAATCAGTAGAGATTGGGTCCTAAGGAGCAAAGCAGTCTCGGAATAAAAGCGGAGTCAGCATCACAGGCGTTTGGAACCCGAAAGTGAAGTTGGATCACGTGGGCTGTTGGCACTTTTCCCTCCCTGGCAGTGGCCGGTACCGGCTAGGAAAATCTGTGGAGTTGCAGGAGTCGACTGCCAGTCCATACTTAGCTTCTTATGGCCGGAGGAGTCACTACCCGCCCAAATCCTGGGATTTGGGGCAAGCTCCTGCTGTAAAATCGTCAGGTCATAACAGGAAATGTTAAGGAAGAACATCCCTTGCCCCAGTCGTGGTGTTCCGCACCTTTGCGCCCTGTCCCCTACTCACACCCACCCCGCCCAAGATCCTTTGGCAGAGGCTGCTTATTTTTTCTCAAGGACCTGAAAATAGCATTTTAATGGCTGAGTTCTGTTTGCACTTTGGAAGTGCAAACAAGACACTGATCTCTTGTTTCCAAAATTCCAAGGAGTTTGGAATTAATGGATTATCCAGGAATGCTCAATTTGTTACCTTAGAAATATCAGCGAACATTTGCATAGGGCTTGCAGGGAGATTTGCTCACCCAAGCTATAAAGAGGGGTAATAGGAAAAGGACAGAAAAATGATCTACCTTTACAAAGGAATTTTAAGTACTGTACTTTCAAGTCAATATATGCTCAATCACTTTTCTCTATCCTATTAAGAATCCATCACAATATGAAGAAATGCAATAAGTACTCATTTACAAAGCAACAAAAATACTTTTAGAATTTGATAGTGTTTCATATGTGGTTTACCTGCATGCAAAATGCTTAGAAATTTCAATGACACAATGGATTTACAGTTGAGTTTCTTTTTAACATTGGAGAAGAAGATGAAACCATAGATATTATCTAGAAAACCTTACTTCTGCAGATGAAACTGAAACCCACAGCTATGTGATTTGCCAAATGTCACAGTAACAGAATCATCTAGTTATCTGCTGTTTCGTTTAGAATTATCGTGTCACCTTTACAAACACTTGCATCTCCTTATCCCAGAAAAATCCAACTACTCTTTTCCTTTCAAGTACACTGCAGCAACCTAGGAGACACATTAGTGCAGCTTTTAATTAGCTTTATTGATCCATAAAGTCTGAAATACACCCTAATGGTGTAAGACCCTTTTTTTACAGTCCATTTTTTTTTCATCTTGAAGGCAGAGGAAAGCATGAACACCGCATGACAAACTATCTTGGAGTGCCTTATAGTCACTTTACATACTCTTCTCTGCAGATCAGCAATTTGGATTGGTCTTGCGGAAATCTTGGTGTAACTACTATAGTCATCTGCCAGTTTGGCACACGTTTTGCAACTGGCAATGACTATTGGCCTGAACCTGTTTCTAGCCTTTCATCCTCAAGATTACTTTAGAGCTGCTTCATAGGTGGTAACGCGCCAAAGCAAGTATGAAGTTGGAGGCATCTTGACACCCAAAGCTTTATATTACATAACATCCTTTCCATGGCAAACTAAGTTAAAAAAGGTCAGTTCAGATGCAAGAATTAGGGAAATATATTCTTTTAGGTTGAAGGAACTGCAAGTCATTTTACAAAGGGATGGATATATATATATGGATATATGGGATGAATATATATGGATATATGCATATATGTATATATTTCCATATATACATAAATATAGGGAAAAATTGATGGTATTTTTATATGGTCTTAATTTAAGAATAAAAGACAGCTGATTTTTTAATATTTTTGTATTGACTTTTTAAACTGCAAAATGGGCCAAGAGGAAGTACAATGTTCAGGGCTATTGTCTTGCACATAATGAACCCAGGTTTTTTGAGCACCCCATATATCCCCCTCAGTACCACCAGGATGATCCCTGAGCACAAGAGTCAGGTAAACCTTGAGCACTGCAAGGTGTAGCCCAAAACCTCCCCCAATAAAAACAAAGGGATCATTAGTTAAACCATTTATCTAAAATTAAACTGAATTTGATGCGCTTGTGGATTTACCTTTTCTTAATTGTTTGAATTCTTTTTCTATCTGTTCTAAATAGATCCCACTGAATACAACATCAAAATCCTCACCTTAAAAATTTAAGGAGATAGCTTCAAGGGTTAAAGTGCTACAGGATCCCCAGCACCCATGAGTCCCACTTGCAAGTGTGACCCAAAAAATATCAAAAACAGAAAACTAACACCCAGTAAAATAATTCTACAGAACATATATGTCTGAGTTCAGATTTTACTAGCATTGATGATACTGCTTGGCATTCTTTAATAGAAATTATATATATTACAAATCAAGTTGGGTTTCAAATAGGCGAACTTTAGAGTTGTCAATGGAAAATTGGCATGAAAGAGTAAGCTTTTGATAATAGTATATCAACTATAAATTTAATGTCTCAATATTATGTAAAGTCTCACAAGAAGCCAGAGGAACTCCCACCATGAGGGCATACATTACAGCCTTTTTGGAAATATAGGATGCATTCCTCCAAAGCCTAGAAATTGAACTCCCATTTGACCCAGCCATACCACTCCTGGGGAATCTACTCTGGAAGCCAAAAGATACGCACCGAAACTTCATCCCTACTTTTTTTTTTTTTATGTTCATAGCAGCATTATTCACAATAGCCAGAATCTGGAATCAACCAGAGTGCCCAAAATCATTGACTGAGTAAAGAAGCTTTGGGTACAGCTACACAATGGAGTGCTATGCAGCTGTTAGGAAAAATGAAGTTATGAAATTTGCCCTATAAATGGGTGTACATAGAGAGTATTTACCAGAAGGAGAGACAGATAAATGAAGCTGCATTTATTTGCATAGCACATATATATACATATATATATACATATTATGATACCAATATCTGAAGGTCAGGCGATATGGATCAGGAGGTCTTGTCAAAGGTAGAAACTACACCACAAATGTGTGGGAATAGAGTTAGGTAAGACGGAGAAAGGAACAGTGGACCAATGATTGTCGAAAGTATATTACAATCCACAATGTATAAGAGGAAGAGAGAGAGAGAGAGAGAGAAGAGATGGAACCTGCCATGGAGGCAGGCTAGAGGGGAGTAGAAGTGGGAGGGTATGAGGGGACATAGGTGAGTTGGGAGGTGGGCACTGGTGGAGGGATGAGTGCTGGAGACACTATGGCTTTAAGCAAACATGAACATTTTTTGTAATTGTCAAAAAATACATTTAAAATGAGAGCCACCATTTCCCAGCATCCTGGACTCCACAGCTTTCGTCAGAGTTCCACCCACCCAGATGAAAGCCCATCTTTCCCTGTCTCCAAGTTCTGTCAAATTCACGAGATGAGAGCCTACTAGTATCCCACCCACGCGGCAGAGCCCTGGCAAGCTACCTGTGTCATATTTGATATGACAAAAACTAGTATCAGTATAGACCTCATTCCCATGACCTGAAGAAATGGTTTGAGGCTACACTAGCACATGACATATGAGAAGATGTTACTGGTGCCGGCTCAAGCAAATCGATGAACAATGGAGACAAAGTGATACAAGTAGTTATGTAAGCAACAGATTAAAGACAATAATGCTTTAAAATGCTTATTTGGGAGCTGTTGTGTTCCAAACACTTTTGACTCTATGTTAGGGATCATTCATGTTAGTACTCAGAAACCAAATTCAGTGTAGGGATCAAACTCGGGTTTGGCTGCATACCAGGCAAGCTCCTTAACCCATGCAAAAGCTAACTCTGACCCCTAGAAAAGCTTATTTTAAGTAGAGTAGAGTAACATGTAGCAGAGTTTCCTGCCTACTGGGAAATCCCATTAATGGAGTTGAGTTTCATTCTGAAGAGTTTCATTCATGCCTTGCTGACTAGGTGATAGTGGGGGTATCATGTGCTGTCTGATGGGCCCTCAAACCATACCTAAGAGCAGTTCTTCCCTCTTCAAATGCATTTCCCAGATATATTTAATGAATTCTGTGGGGAACGGGATTCTTTATTACAGTGGAATTTGTTCAGAAGCTTGTGTTATATGTTCTAATGATTATTTGTCTCTTACTGAACTGCTTTCTAGTTTTTCTGAATCTTAGATCTGAGATTAGTGATTATTCCACTTTACAAATAGGGGAAATTATTGTCTGAAGTAGTATTTGAAACCTAGATCTGAGTCCAGATTCTGTGCTTCCAAGTTACATATATTCTGGCTCTTCCTAAAAATGTTATCTCTCTGGAATCTCGAAGTTCTATTTCTACTCTGAGACAGATTATCTGAATTTCCCCTAGTATCTCAAAATCTAACAAGATCAAAATCAAGTATTTACCAAACCTATTCTTCCAGATTTTAACCACATGGTTGCTATGTAATAAGGCACTGGAGGGTAGGAGACTTGGAATCATACAGAAGAGCATATTTGGAAAAAACAAAGCAGGTTACCATGTACATATTTCCTCAGCTTTTCACCAACTACTTTTTTAAATGAAAATTGCAACTGTTTATCTGAGAAATCTCTGGAATTATACCTTCCAAAATGAAAGTGTTTTATATAAAGGCAGAAGCTTGATATTTATTCTACTTCTCAGTCCATCAGATATCGACCATCAGCAGTATGTGTATAACTGTCATGTGGAGTAAGAAATGATGGGTAAGAAAATTGGAAGGAGAAGGGGGTGGAAAAACCTGGAATTCTGGTCTTCACTCAAAGCATTTTCTTTTTTTTACATTTTTTTATTTTTACAATTACAAAGATATACAATTAAAAAGTTCATATTTGGTTTTTGGTCATACAGTGTTCCAGCACCCATCCCGCCACCAATGCCCATCTCCCCACCACAAACTACCGGTCCCTCCCCCTCCCCAGCCCCTCCTCCATGGCAGGTTCTTTATTTCTTTCCATTTCTCTCTCTTTCTCTTCCTTCCCTCAGACTATGGATTGGCAGAACATACATTAAAGGATTGTCATGTGTATCTTTTTGCCTCTATTTAATGCTCAGTTCTAGATTAGCATTAGTAGCCCCTCGACAATTGTTAGCACACTGTTCTAACAATTGACTTCTCTGACTCCCACACATTTATGATAATTTCCACCCCTCACTCAAAGCACTTTCAAAAATAAAATACCACAAAAATTGAGTCAAGATTCCTAGGAAGGGCCAAAGAGAATACACAAGGGTAAGGCACCTAAGCTTTGCCCATAGCAGATCCTGTTCTTATCCTCAGCACCATAGTGATCTATTTTGTGATCATTCCTACTATCATTTTTTGTTACAATAAATATGAAATAAATTTGGGTCTGCTAAAGGGACAGGCTTAGGTGTGGGTGGGAAACAGGATATTGGTGGAAGAAAGATCAGACTGGTGGTGGGATTGGTCTTGATTACCGGAATGCCTGAAAACAACTGTATTATGAATAACTTTGTAAATCAGTGTTTAAGAACAATTTAAGGAAATAAAAAGGAATAGATGGAGAAAGAAGAAAGAAGGAAAAAGAGGGAAAGGTGGGGTGACGAATGGATCAAATGACTGGAATGCATACCTGCTAGCGAGGAACAATTCTTGGTAAAATCTCCTGACCTGAGACCACTCCATGATAATCTCAGATGGTTATATTGTGCCAGGGATCAAAATTTGGGTATTAAACTATAAGTGCTTAAACCCCTTTAAGTTATCCCCGCCAGTCCTAAACAATTTTGAATAAAACAAATGAACAGAAGTGAGAGTTAACTCAGAAGTGGCATAAAGCAACTAAAAATGAAATGAATTCAGTAACTCATTCAATAAATACAGGGGCTGGGTGATAGTACAGTGGATAAGGTGCTTGCCTTGCACATAGGTTAACCTGAGTTTCATCCCTGCACCCAGTATGATCCTCTGAGCCTGTCAGGATTGATCCCTCAGTGATGAGCCAGGAATAAGATACAGATAAGTATCTACACAGATTATAGATCATGTAGTATAAGTCAGATATTGTCCCAGGTACATAGATGTTCATAAACCATCATTCATACTAGCCCTTAGTTTATAGTCCAATGGGGAAAGCTAGCTATTAATCTAACAGCACTGATTTAGATGCAAATATATGCATATATCACATGTAATATGAAAATAGATATGGTGATATAAGAGTGTATAATAGAGATTTGACCATGTCAAAGTGATCAGGGGAAGGCTTAAATAAAGGAAATGACAAGAAATTATTCAGAGGGAATGAAGCTAAAAGAGCCCACCAAACTCATTTTGGCAAATGCAAATTTTGGTCCAATGCACATGAAATTAGTGTGCCTTTGCATAGGGAACCTGTTAGGAGATAAAGTTAGAAAGACTTGAATGGAGTGATAGTACAAGGTACGGTGTTGGCCTAAAGCATGTGGCCAAACCGGGGTTCATCCTGGCGCTCCCCCAACCACTGCCAGGAGTAATTCCACTGAATGCAGAGCCAGGGAGTAATCCCTGAGCATTGCTAGGTGTGACCCAAAAAAAAAAAAAGTTGGAAAGACCCTTGTAGGATTTTTGAAGTACTTTAAAGCAAAATGAAAATATAGTGTATACAAGTTTAGAATTTATTATAAAAATGGTGTTATACATTTATGATATATATGATGTATATTATGTATACCTGTCTTCAGTTGGCATAAATTGATTTTGAACATGTTATAATTATAAAAATATAAGTAAATGTAATTAATAGTTACAGAGTTGATGTAATATTTTCCCTTTAAATACAAAATGCAGTAGTTTAGTGTATTGGATGAGGTTGTGCAACAGCTATCATTCATTTTAGAATTTTCATCCAAAGAATGACTTCCCAGACTTCACTGCTCTCTATTCCCCCTCTTCGGACAAGTCTTTGGCAAAAAAAAACAGTTTATGTCTGTAAGTTTGTTCCATTCTGGATATTTTATGTAAATGGAATCATGTATATGTGGCCTTTTATCTTTTGTTCTTTCATTTAGCAGTATGTCTTGATAGGTCATCCATGTTTGCATGCATCAGTACTTCATTACTTTTTGCTTGCCAAATATCTCATAGCGCTCGTTTTTATTTAGCTGCTCATCAGCTGATGGACATTTATTTAGCTTCCTTTTTATTATAAATGTTGTGGGTTTTTTTTCTTTTTGGTCATGCCGGCGTGCCAGGAGAAACCCAAGAATTACTCTGGCGCTCGGAGGACCACTGCGTGGGACGCCGGGGTCGAACTTAGGTTGTCGCATGAAGGCAAATCCCCTACCCACTGTGCTATCACTCCGACCCCTAAATTTTGCTTTCTACAATCATTATACACACAAAAATGCAATAATCTTGGCCAATGTGTTGCAAGTTTTTATGAGGACATACTGTCTGAATATATCTCAGAAATAGAATCAATTGATCATATGGAAATTCTGCCATATTCTCTATTTATATCTGTAGTAAAGAACTTCAGGACTGTTCTGAATGATCCTGCTCAATCAGAATCAATAGTGGTGCTTGGTTTCTGTTCAACTTCTCCTGGAATCTAAGTTGGCATCAAGGGTTTTTGCTACATAAATCTATCTCCATACGCTAAGACAACAAGCTCAAAAACTCAGCATCCAGGCTACATGGCAAGTAGGTGAGAACAAGGAATGCCAATAGAACCTCTGAATGTGCATTCCACTACCACAATCCTTGTGAACAATGATGTACTTCCTCAAGTGGATGTAGGTTTGCGCCAATACTGTATTTTCTGCCTGGGATGCTGAAAGTGAGTTGAGTTGGTAATAATTTATCCACTTTTGGTCTTCCCCAACTTATCCCAAATAGTTAAATGGATGAGGCTAAGAGAGAAAACTAGTGTATCTCCCTTACCATTCAGAACTTCAGAATAAAAGAAAAAGAACTTATCGAATATCTTCTTACTCACTTTTTATTTCTCCACCCTCCTGAATCCACGAAAAAAGGAGGCGGACTTTGTTTATACTTCTTCCACAGTTCAGTGATCAGACTATACAGTTTCAACTGTGGAGGATAGTGTTAGTTGCCACGGTGATTGGGAGGTACCACTGAGTATTTAGATGAACGCATTATCCAAGATTAGCGGAAGGACCTCACTGACTTGCTAATAACAATTTGATTAAGATTTTAAAAGATAAAATATATGATAGTCACCTAAAGTAGTCAATAATTTTAATATATTCAGACTTAGACCATGATCATCACTATTGATTTCAGAATATAGCTTCATCTATCCCATAAAAGAAATCGTACCTACAGTCAATCACTCCCCGTTTCATCTTACCTCCTATTCCTAGGCAATCACAGGTCTACTTTCTGTCTCTATGGATTTGTCTTTTCTGGTCATTTCCTATATCTGGATGTATTCAATGTGCAGGCCTCTGCATCTGGCCTTTTTATTTATCAGATTTTTCAAGATTGTATCATATATTAGTATTTTATCTCTCTTGATTGTCAAATAATATTTTATTAAAAGCTTGATATACCTTCTTTCATTTATCAATGAATGGTTGATAACCATTTAGGTGTTCTTCACTTTTGGCTATTATAAATAACGAAACTTGAATCATTCATACAAAATTTCTGTGTGGGCCTAGATTTCACTTCTCTAGCTATGCCAACAAGTGTAATTGCTGGATCATATGGAAATTATATTTCACTTTTTGACAAAGCAAAGAAAATAATTAACTAGACAGGAAGGATATTACATACTGGTTAAGGAATCAATAGACCAAGTGGAATTAAGTGTTATGATACAAATTCATCAAATGAAGAGGATAAAGAGGTAGAAAAATTATAAAACAATAGATATATATGTATATCTATATCTTTATCTATCTCAATACAATAGTGAGGTGGGACAATTTAATATCCCACGAAGTGATTATTAAGCACATTTTAAAATTTTTTATTTTTATTTTATTGATCACCATGCCCTCCAGTTAGAGAAGACTGTTCATGATTAGTTCCTCAGTCACACAATGTTCCAACACCCATCCCTCTACCAGTACACATTTTCCACCACCAATGCGCCCCTTTACCCTCCTGTAACCCCCCCATACCCCAGACTATCTCTGTAGCGAGCACTTCTACTTTCTCCCTATCTCTACTTTCCATTGGGCGCATTATGGTCTGCTGTACAGGTACTGAGAAGTTACCATTTTGTTCCTTAACCTTCCGCATGCAGTTATATAATGGTCATTAACTGCCGAGCGCTCCGCCGGAGGTCCCGTTCAGTGCGGAAGCGAGTTCCCTTCTACCTCGAAGCGGCGAGGAATGGATGAACACTCAGGAATCCGATGCGGTTTTAAAAAGGGCTTTACTTATCACAGGTTCAGGCATACCAAATCAGCAAAAAGAAAAACCCGATGCTTAGGATTCCAGGCGAGAACCCCAGCCAAGTGTAGGCCAAGATGGCGACCACCACGTGTAAAAAAACTTCCAGGGAATGAACGCTCTGGGGGAGATCCCGCAGGAAGAAGGCCAAAAGCCAAAAGCCAAAGCCGCAGGAGCCAAAAGCTGAAGGCTGAGGGACCAAAGGCAAAAGGTGAAGGGGCCTCAAGTCAGCCCCTTATATACACCAAGTAGCCAATCGGGAGGTTGTCATGCCAACAAAGGACCTAAACAGAGTGTAGTGCCACACCCCTATTGTAGGTATAAACAAGGGTTACACCAGGACTAATCCCAGATTATCTCTTATGTAAAATACTGGAGAGAGGGGGCTGATATAAAGTGATACATCTTAACTTCTTGAGCTTCATGTAATCCTAGATGGTACCACAAGGTCCTTATTATTATCTTCCAGGGGTGATTCTGAGTATCTTGTTCTCATGTACTGAAGGGTCATACTCGCCTGCTTAGAGCAAACTAGTATGATCCTTCCTATGAGTCTTCCTTTAGTCTCAGCGTAGCTAGGGTGGTGAGTCTCCTGGTAAATTCTAACTGTCCCACGTTGGGTGCAGTGGGTATAAAGAGGAGCTGTGCCCAATCTAGAAAACATAGAAGTCTTAGTAGATGTATAAGTCAGAAGTTATTCCAATCAAGGTGACTTCTGTAACTGCCACACCCTCTAGAAGTGTTTACATAGAAGAGGGGTCTCATTAGAATGAACATTGGCTTAAATAAAGGTTAAGCTGGGAGTGAGCAAAACAACAAAACTCCCAGATTAGCTAAACATGTCCTCCAAC
>JAJIBD010025546.1:17500-127515 GCA_021461705.1 Cryptotis parvus | reverse complement strand
ACTTTACCTGCTCTACTCTCTCTGGCCCAGAATAGGTTTTGATGCTTTTCTATTTCTTGAAAGATGAGTTTTCTGATACTGGTCGTGTTCATCTGATTTCTGTTCTCCTGCCACCCAGACTGTTCAGTGTGAGGGCCCAGACCTCACACTGGGCCTCTGATGTGAGGCCACACACACAGTGCTCTCTAACCCCAGCAGTGGTGGGTGGAGGCAGGGGTCCATGTATTGCCAAGGATCTTACTCGCTTGGGTCTTAGTACTGGTCACTTTTAACTGTATCACTGTATCACTGTCTTCTCGTTCATCATCGATTTGCTTGAGAAGGCACCAGTAACATCTCTATATGTCCTGTCTCATGCTAGTAGAGCCCAAGGGCATCTACTTGCTCCAGAAACATAATGAGCCTCAAACTATTCCATCAGGTCATGAGATCTATAATTGTTAACTGTTAATGAGGTCTATAATTGTTACTGGTATTTGGCATCTTTGACTGGGAGTGAGTCTAAGACAGATACTTGTTGAAGGACAAAATGTAGGAGGGAAACCAGGAAAATCAGCTGTGGTGAGTTGACAATCTTGTACTCAGATCTGTCGCTATATAACCCCTTATTCAAACCACCTTTTGGATAAATAGCTTTCAAGACAAAAAATATCTTCCTGGTTCATAGTGAAGATAAAAAATGTCACTGTCAGCTGTGTCATGACAAAAGCACGGCATGTCTTCAGCTGATGGGAGCAGTGGCACTCGCTCTTTTCCCTTAGCGTTCAAAGAGTTCCCAAATGATTCCCAAAGGCCTGCTTGCTTCAGCTGCACACTGGCGCACCCAGTGGCCCTTGGAGACTTCCTCTCTTGGGTTTTTATGACTGTGCTCTTCTACAGCAAGCACTAGCCTGACAAACACCAGGGAATTTGTGTGTGTGTACGTGTGTGTTTTGACAATTTTGCATACATGCACGCAGTCAGTGACTGATCTGCTGTTGCATATATTACTCCTGCAACTGGCAGGAGTGATCACCCAGCACAGAGACAGGAGTAAGGTCTGAGCTTTACCTGGTGTGGCCCATGAAACAAATAAACAAACAAAACACATTGTGTATATGACATTTGGTTAGGTTCTCGATGCCGTGTGATTTTTCCAAAGCCACAGTGCTTGTATTCCTTGCATTTTTACAACTAGGCTTTTCCAATTACATGATGAAGAATGAAAAGTTCTCAGCACTTAAATAATGTCTATATCTTCTTCTGATTTTTCTCTTGGTCCAACTGACTACTGTCATAAAACGTTTCTCAGATTTCCAGCCAGAGGGACAGATAGAAAATGTGAACAGGGTTAGTCTAATCCTGGGTCCTAACAGTCACTAAATTTCTCAGCATTCTAGACATCCTCTATTTTCCCTTTGTAGTCTGCTGGAGTGCTTTGATGGGGAGGCTGTTTCTGGGTCATCTGAATCATTGTATAGAGCATAGAATTCTTCCTTTGCCAAACGTTCTTTTACTGGTACTTTTTCATGGCACGTTCTTATCTCACATTTCCAGACTCAGTAAACCAAAAGGTATAGCCAGCTTGGACTCGGGGCCTTTTGCATGAATGTAAGTTTTAGTCTTGGGAAGAATATGAAGTAGGAGGATGTTACCACAGCTCTGAAATGTTACCAGAGGAGGTAGAAAGCAACACACACCTGATTTTGCATGACTGTGAGAAATCCTAGATCCTAGGAAGGCAGCCACAGGAAAATGGAGTCATCTCCATACTGTTTTTCGGGTTGGCAGATTTATTTGCCTTCTATAAATAAAGAAAATTCATGAGATATTCCATTGCAGATTGACAACACATGGTAAACACTTGAGTGACTGAATGAATGGTTGTCACGTTATATTGACTTTGTATTGGAGGTAATATGCTGTTATTAGATTGTGAATTATTCTCTTTTCTCTTCTTATGGCTACCATGCTTTTTTTTCAAAATTTCATTTATGAGAGTTTAGATACTTACAACAGTATTAAAGTTAAAGTTTATGGAATTAATATACAAAATTACTACAGCCCAAATCACTATACCATCAAGATGCCCAGAACCCTTCACCACTATCCCTACATTTGGCTAAACGTTCGAATCCCACATACCAGTCAGATGACAGTTTTAGCATAGCCAATTAGATGGATCTTAAAAATGCTGATTTACTTGATCGTTGTCATTATTCTAAAAGTAGGGAACTAATTCACTCCTTTAATAAGCTCATCTATTACTCAACTTTTATTTTTGTAATGCATCAGCTTTTTCTAGTTTCTTTACTGTTTTCTCATTCTGCCTTGCAGTTTCTATACTTTATATAGCATGCTGATTTTCAGATGTGCTGCTATTTCTATAGTCTCCATGCAGTGAATTATGCACTGCACGCCACTCAGACATGTCTTCAGGAGTTAAAAAATATGATATTCAAACCAAATCTTAGGTATAACTTTCTAAAAAATGCTTCATAACATCTCATTATGCAAGTTGATATAATAAACATTTTTAGCAGTGCTCTGGGCACTCCTCACTCTACACTCAGGGATTATTATTTCTAGTGGGCTCAAGAGACCATATGGAGTGGTAGAGATCGAACCTGGGTCATCTGTGAGGAAGGCAAGCACCCTACCCTCTGTGCTAAAGCCCTAGTAAGCATGTTCTAAGAACTTAGATTTCTTGAGAACTAATATGATGTTCTAATCCTTATCTTTGGGGTGCTCTTAAGAGTTCTCAGTGGGGCAGGAGCCCTTCCCAGTGATTCTTGGCTAGCTGAGCAGGCTGTTCAATGCAAGATCCCCGGAGATGTGGTGCTGTTCAAACCCTGGGCTACTATAAATTACCTAGAAAATCCTGGTGGTGGTGTCAGAGCGATGCTTGGAGAACCATGTGGTGTCATGAATCAAACCAGGGTTTGCCTGCATGCAAGGCATGTGCCTTGGTTACCTATCTTGGCTTTCAGATGCCTCTAAGGCTTATCCTAATGAATATCATGAAATATCTCTCATGTTTGTGATATTTCAAATATTTGCTTCATCTGTAAAATTCAGTATCACTATCACTATCTTCCCGTTAATCATCTATTTGCTAGAGCAGGCACCAGTAATATCTCCATATGTCCCGCTCTCAGCTAGTAGAACCCAAAGGCATCCGCCCGCTCCAGGAACATAAAGCTGCTCAAACAATTATTAGGTCACAGGAATGACCTAATATAAATGTTACTGGTATTTGGCATATCAAATACTACATGAGCAGCTTGCCAGGCTTGCCGTGCAGGTGGCATACTGTTGTAGTCACCTCTAAATAAAGCACTTATTGATAAACCCGCGGGCCGCTGAGGCCGCTGTGAGCCATGCTGTGATAGTCTGCTCTGCTGGGTGGAGTTGTGACAAGAGGGAAGTCCAGATGTGGAAAATGGCAGGCCCCATGGAGAAGGGGAGGGTGGTCTGGCTTGTTGTGAGGCTCAGCTGGGGTGGCAGGCCAGGGCTATAACCCGCCATGCCTCCCGGGCACCTCACGAGCAGCCGGGCACAGGGAGAGAAAGTAGCAGCTCTGAGCGTCTCTGGTTCAGCATACCTGGGCCAGATTGATAAAAAAATTCAGTATAATTGATTACAAATGTCTTTCATGTGCTGAGGTCCTAGAACAGGCCTTGATCCTATCCTTTCCCTTCACTGCTCCCAGGCAGAAACATTGCAAACTTGTTTCTCCTATTTCATTGCTCAGCCAAGTATTTACCTCCAAAATATCCTATGAATGCATATTATAGCTGATAGAATAGCATGGCAATTTACAAGTTTTTAATACCTAGAAAAATACATGGAGTCAGGTCCAAAATTGCATACTATTTTTTAAGAAATACATTTGGTGGAGCTATATACTAGAATATAGCTCCACCAAATGTATTTTTGGTGGAGAATATAGCAATTTGCTTCTGTTTTATAGAATTCTGTATGGCCGCTGGAGCAAGACCAAGTATTGTCATTGTTTTCCATATTGAGACTTAAGATCCTGCATCAGATAACCTTAAAGATTACAGTAGTTCAAATGCTGATGAGTCAGAATGCTATGAAATTTAATCCAAGTTATATTGTGTGGCATTAGTACTGCTTGATAGGCCAGAGGACAATTTAATGCTGGCAATGTATAATGTTTCAAAAACTCAAATATTTTGTATTGATACTGTATATTTATGTCATATTTTTAAGAATAGGAATTAGCTTACCTCAGGGGGAAGTGAATAGAATGGGTGCTTGGAATACTGGGGGCTGCTAGTAGGCACTCTGACTATGGCATGGTGTTGAGGTGCTGTATGTATAAAATTTTCAACAGCATTAAATAAAAATACAGTATCTTAAATGTGGGAAATGGTAATGGCAGATTAAGACTCACATTGAATATACAAAAGAGACTTAAGTGATAAACTCTAAATACTGGGGCTGGCTGTGTAAAATAAGAGGCAGAGAGTGCAGAGACAGAGAGAGAGAGAGAGAGAAAGAGAGGAAACTGGGGTACCTGCTATTAAGGCAGCTGGGGGTGGGCAGGAGGGGTGGGGTACATTGGTGGTGGAAATGGGGGCACTGGGGAGGGATGGGTGCTGATATACTGTATTACCAAGAACAATTATGATCACCTGTAATTGTATGTTTCACTGTGGTATAATAAAAATTAAAAATGAAATTATCAAAACGTGTGGGAGTCAGAGGCTAGGTAAGACAGAAATGGATAGTGTGCTAACAATGTTGAGGGTACTTATGCCAACCTAGAACTGAGCATTAAAAGAGGCAAAAGATACACTAACAACCTTAATATGTTCTGTATCCAAGTCTGGAGGGGAAGGAAAGAGAGAGAGAGAAATGGAAAGAAATAAAGAACCTGCCGGGGGAGGGCTGGGGGAGGGGAGGGACCGGGGCGTTGGTGGGGGGAGATGGGCACTGGTGGAGGGACGGGTGCTCAACACTGTATGAAAAACACAAATAGAACTTTTTAATTGTATATCTTTGTAATTGTAAAAAAAAAAATTAAAAAAATAAAAAATACAGTATCTTAATAAAAATGGGTAAGACTAATGCCTTGAAATTTAAGTGAAAGATAAATGAGGAACCATCTCATATCTGTAAATTAAATTTGATATGTCAAAAGTTATTTACTGAAACATACCTGTATTTTGTTTTTTACAAAGAAGTATAAAGAGGCAATGTTAAACTAGAGCTGAATTGATTCACTATGTGTGCTCATACTGTCTGAGCACACACCCAGAAAATACTGAATTATAGAATGTATGGCACTGCCCTCGAGGTGTTGTAGGTGTGGCTGTGGTGCCCAGCTGTGTTATCAGGTGACAGACAGGAGACAGACTTGTCTACACCCAGGGCTCTGCCCCGTGGGCCTGGATGGTTGATGGTCTGACATAAAAAAGACTGGGCCCACCCTGGGATGAGCCCAGAGCCACGGCAGAGCCTAGCAAGCTACCCGTGGTGTATTCAATATGCCAAAAACAGTAACAATAATGGACCTCATTCCCAATGAATGGAGATGTTACTGGTGCCCGCTCCAGCAAATCAATGAACAACGGGAAGAAAAGTGAAAAAAAAAGTGAAGCAAACGTACGGAGTGGTTTCTATGAATTCTGTGGAGACTGAAGCAGTCAACAAAGCCTCTAGCCAAACAGGGTGTTCAAACCCAATACATCAAGATCCTTTGTGAGCTGTATTACGGATTCACCACCAGGATCTCACCATTCTACAAGGAAGTGATCACTGATGTCAAAAGAGGGGTTCGACAGGGTGATACCATTTCACCAAAACTCTTCAGTGCCACCCTCGAGAACATCATGCAACAATTAGAATGGGAATGAATGGGAGTGAAGATAGATGGTCAGCAACTAAACCCACCTCTGCTTCGCTGATAACATTGTTCTAATAACAGCCAAACATTAGCCAAGCGGCATAAATGCTGGCTGGCTTTGACCGAGAATGTGGAAAGATAGGTCTATAGCTGAATCTCAGCAAAACTATGTTCATGAAAAATGAACTAGTTCCAGAGGTCCCATTCACTCTCAATGGAACAAACATCTCTGAATGCAGCAGTTATGTGTACCTAGGTCAAGAAATCAACATGATGAACGCGCCTAAAAACCTGAGCTGCATAGGAGGAAGAGAGCGGCATGGAATGCCTTCAAAAGCATCAAAGAAATAGCTAAAATGACAAAGAAACTCCGTCTCCGGGCAAATCTCTTCAACTCCACCTTCTCCCTGCACTAACATATGCCTCAGAGACCTGGGCCCTACGAAAGCAGGATAAGAATGCTATTCGGTCTCCCAGAGAGGATTGGAAAGAGCTATGCTTGGAATATCATGCCTCACTCAAGTGAGAGAAGGAATCCGGAGTTCTGACCTCCGTTGCTGTTTGAGAGTCTGAGACACTGTCTCATTTGCCAAGGCATCGGAAATCAGATGGGCTGGACATGTATTGTGATTTGGAGATGACCGCTGGACTAGAGCTGTTACAGACTGGATCCCACGGGATGTCAAAAGATCACATGGCCACCCACCTACAAAAAGATGAAATAGTGGTGCAGGCAGTGTGAAAATTACATGTATGAGAAGCCAATATTAATAGTGTAAATCACAGAATTTCAATCAATATTTTTCAAATAGAAAAGATGAAATAATTTTATACTTTGCTAAATCCATGGATTTTGAGAGCATCATACTGAGTAAAGTTTGTTAGAAGGAGAGGGACAGACAGCATGATCTTTTTCATATGAGAGTCATAAAGAAATGTCATAGGAAACTATAAAATGGCCAGAGCAGCACACACTGAGGTCTGGTCTTCAGGAGAAAGCTTGCCATGGGGCCTGGGGAAGTGGCGGGGGTGGGGGCACAGGAGGAGTAGGAGGGGGTAGGGGACACGTAGAATGGATACAGGGACGGGGTGGAGGCAGAGAGTCCGGCAGTGCAGGGTGCAGTACTGGAATGATTTATGCAAGAAACCAAACTTTCAACAGTGCCTACAATAAAAATTGCAAACAAGGCAAACCAAAACATCTTTAAATAAATCCTTGAGTGGCTGCGGCTTGAGAAATTTAACTTGGAAGTCAGTTTAAGTATACATACATATATATATATATATATATGTATATATATGTATATATATACATATATATATGCTTATTTACATTTTTTCCTGGAGTATCTTAAATACATGGTACAGTTTTCTCTAGACAGAGGTATTAATACCAAAACTTTGACAGTTCTTTTTCTCATTAGACTGTCAGAAAATAACGGCTCGTTCACTGCTATAACTCAGTATACAATAGACTATTTTTTCCATGTCTCCTCATTTATTCTCCCTATGCATTTTTCTGTAATCCACATTCTTTTCTACTTTTTCTCATTTTTGCTTTAGTCTCCCCCTTATGTTTTCATGGCAGTATGATTTCCATCCTGTTTATTCTTCTATCCAAACTTGTCTATTAAGCTACTCCTCCATTTCTTAGAATAGAAATATTTTTAAAATCTTCACCAACTCACTTTCATAAACTGCAATATTATTTTCCTAATGCTGTTGCTTGTAGGTTTAATTTAAACCATTTCTTTAAGCACCAAATAAGTTACTGAAAACTAATCCACTAATTTGCCAAACACTATTAATAGAAGGCTCAATGGTAGAGATTTAGGAGATAGAGATTTTATTTACTTAATTGATTAATTAATTTTTATTTTGGGGCCATACTGGAAGTTCTTGGGGATCACTCCTGGAGAGCTTGGAGGGACTGTATGTGTGCTGGGGATTCTACCTTTCTGCAAGGCAAATTTCTTACCCACTGTAGGCCTCAGGGGACTATAGTTTAAACACTGGTTTCACATACAAAGAAAATAGGAGGCATAATTGTTTGTATAATTTGGTTGCCTAACATTCTCAAACTTCTTTTCTTTCTTTGTCAGAATAGATTTGGTTGAAAATCGGTCATTATTTCTTCTTTCTAGCTACGACTAGACCTTGTTATTGGAACCCAGCCCACCCCATATTTTAAAGAGTCTCAGGACTGGGTCTGCTAACTTCCTTTCATCAGGGCTTATGACCATATTCTACAATTGTTCAGTGTCCCTGAAGCAATAATTCCTACTCTATCCTGACACCCAATTTTTTACACCTCTGCTAAAGGTTGACTTTATTCATTTTCATTTTTAGTTCCTGAAGATATTTGGCAAAATTGAATGAATTACTTCTTTAACAGCTTAATCATGTTTATGGTTAAAAACTTTAATAGTATTTAGACATCAAAACACTCTTGAAAACAAAGTTCAAGTACTTGTGCAAAATCATCTCTGATATACTGTATGTGCTAAATAAAATTTACTCAATATGTAAACCCTACATGTGTGCTTCATGCATCGCCTGTCTTCTCTGAAGCAAGATGAGTTTAATAAAGTGCTACGTGAATGTGTGGGAGTCAGAGGTTACAGAGAAATACAGAGCAGGAACAGCGTACTAATAATTATTGTAAATGATAATACCAGCATAGAACTGAACATTGAAGGTAGGAAAAATGATATACATGATAAACTAACTGTATGTATTACAAGTCACAGTGTGTAAAAGAAGGAAGAGAGAGAGAAAGTGAAAATTACCTGGCATAGACGCAAGCTGGGAGGGGGGGGAGAAATCATTGAACATTGGTGGAGGGAAAGGGGCACTGGTGGAGGGATGTTTGCTGGAACACTGTATGACTGAAACCCAAATATGAACACTGGTAACTGTATATCTTGCAGTGGTATAATAAAAAATTTAAAACAACAACAACAACAAAAAAAACCAAAGTGGTATTTGGACCTATACCAAGCAAATCTGGTGGCTATGTCAAAGATATTCTTACTTGGACTGAATCATAAAGTTGTGTCTACAGAGCACTTGGGGGACAAAAATAACATTTTATCATATTTGTCTGTACTCATAGTGTTTCTCACAGTGTTTCTGACACTCAGTGTTTCTTACACTCAGTTCCAAATCCAGTATCCTTAAAAAGAGGTGCTGACTAAATAAATGCACAAATAAGTTAATATAGGAATGAATGAATGAATCAACTTCTTCAAATCAGTATCTCCCAAAATAAAAATATATAGAAGATTCAAATTCTTTATAGACATAAGTCTTTGGGTAATTTGACAGAAAGTGGAGATTCTATAGGTTTATGCATGATTAAGAAACCATCAGTTGTACACAGGAAATGACATCTGATAAGACAGCTTGGAATGAGTATTTCCCTTCAAGTATATCTTATCTCTATTTAGGTGAAAATACTATCTAGACTCATGACACTAATGATATGTTTCCTTTACCACTTGGTTCTGAATCAGAATCAGAAAAAAGGGAGGCCTTGTAATTTAGATGTGTACAAACATATTTTTTGCATTCATGCAGCAAAGTGGTCTGAGAAAGATCAGGCTTGTGTCTGCCTAAAGCAGTAATGTTTGCGTGTCTGCATGATACACACAGTTGACTCAGCAAATGATGAGAGAAGACAGGAATTCCAGTTCATCCTCCCAGTTCAGTGTTCTGACAAACCAGATTAGCTGCCTTAGCTAAAGGGCTTTCCCTCCAGGTGACTGGAAAGCATGGTTGACTTAACCTGATTAGATTTCAGCCTGTGTTCTGTTGCCACCATCTTTATCTCCCACCAGCTTTATCTCCCATACATGAATCTATATCTCTATCTATGCCAAATACCAGTAACAATTATAGACCTCATTCCGGAATGGATTGAGGCTCTTTATGTTCCTGGAGCAAGCAGATGCCCTTGGGCTCTACTAGCATGAAACAGGACATATGGAGATGTTACTGGGGCCCGCTCGAGCAAATCGATGATGAACGGGAAGACAGTGATACAGACAATGATCTCTAGACTTACAGACATGGGGCAGAGGTATGCTGATCCAGAGATTCTCAGACATAGGGCAGAGCTGCTCCCTTGCTCTCCCTGTGCCCAGCTGCTCATGAGGTGCCTGGGAGGCATGGCAGGTTCTAGCCCTGGCCTGCCACCCCAGCAGAGCCTCACAACAAGCCAGATGACCCCCCACTCCATGGGGGCCACCATTTTCCACATTCAGACTTCCCTCTCGTCAGAACTTCACCCAGCAGACCAGCCCATCACAGCCCGGATCATCAACATCTACCCGGCAGCATTTTTTTTTTCAATCCGGCCCAGGTATGCTGATCCAGAGACTCTCAGACATGGGGCAGAGCTGCTCCCTGCTCTCCCTGTGCCCAGCTGCTCATGAGGCTCCCGGGAGGCATGGCGGGTTCTAGCCCTGGCCCACCACCCCAGCAGAGCCTCACAACAAGTCAGAAGACCCCCCCCACTCCACGGGGGCCGCCATGTTCCACATTTGGACTTCCCTCTCGTCAGAACTCCACCCAGCAGACCAGTCCATCACAGCCCGGCCCACGCGTCGCAAGCAGCCACGCTGTTCATCAATAAATGCTTTATTTGGAGGTGACTACAAGAGTATGCCTCCCTCAAGGCAAGCCTGGCAAGCTGCTCGTGTCGTATTTGATATGCCAAATACCAGTAACAATTATATTAGGTCAATCCCATGACCTAATATAATGGTTTGAGGCTCTTTATGTTCCTGGAGCAAGCAGATGCCCTTGGGCTCTACTATCCTGAGACAGGACATATGGAGATATTACTGGTGCCAGGACATATGGAGATATTATTGGTGCCTGCTCTAGCAAATAGATGATGAACGGGAAGATAGTGATAGTGATCTCTATCTCTATCTCTATCTCTATCTCTATCTATTCTATATCTATATCTATCTAAGGCAGGTACATGTTCAAAGCCTACAGTTTGGTTATCTGAATGAAAGATATATTTTTCTTCTATCTCATAGTTCATTCCTTTTGCACTCTTTTCATTTATCCCTTGCAGATCGACTTACTCTGAGTTGCAGCCAGGGCTTTTGGGGAGCAACAGCAGACATTTTTAGAAAGATGTTTTGCACTCTTTGTTCTGTGCAAAATAAACATTATTTTGTTCCCATTCTGAACACTGGGCTATTTGGATGATTATTTGCACCTTTGTAGATCTGAAACTGCAACCAGCTGTCAGGTGCTGACTTTCCTTTGATAGGTATCTAAATTTTGTCTGAAATTTCTTCTTTGAGGTCAGATGTTCAATTAACCCTAAAAACCTGATCTTTTGAAAGTCAAACTGAATGCCAGGTTAAAAGTGATTTCTGTATACTAAGTTACCATTACTAACACCTTGAAAATTACCCTGTTTGAAATAGCTGAAATATCAACAAAGAATATTGGATTGCTTTTGTCTGCTCAACTTTATTTCTCCTATCTTTGATTGTTTTTCAATAAAAGTAGAAAGTAGCTTCCAATTGGCATATTGTATTTATTTTCTGTAACTTCTATTTCAAATGGTCACAAACTTAGCAACTTTAAAAGTGCTATATTCACACAATTGTATAGGTCAGATATATCACACAGATCTCATTACGCAGAAGGCGAGTAGTATAGCGCTGTATTCCTTTCTGGAAGGCTCAATAGGAAAATCCACTCTCTTGCCCTTCCCAACTCCTAAAATACATATGCACTTCTAAGTCTTACCTCCTGGCCCCTTTACTATCTTCACACCAACAAAAGAGTGTTCAGTTCCTCCAATTACATATTGTTGTCCTTCCTCTAACCTTCACTTCCACCTTAAAAGTGGAAGTATAAGTGTCTTACCTTTATACTGAGTCTATAAAGATAATCTTCCAACTTTATGGTCACCTGATTATAAAACTTAATTCCTTCTACAACTCCAATTTCTCTTTGATTTGTAACCTAACATAGTCAGATTCCAGGAATTATGACACGAGAGTATTTGCAGGATCATTATTCTGCCTACAACACATATTCTTATTGTTTTATTTTGTTTTTGTTTGAGGGACCACACCAAACAGGCTACTCCTGACTCAGTGTTTGAAAGTCATTCTTGGCAACTTTTGGGGCTCTGAGGTTGTGAGGGATCAGATCCAAGTGTTGCTACTTGTGAAGCATGTGAAGTAGCTCTTCAAGTCAGAAAGTGATGGACATTCTTCAAAAATATAATTTTTTTTGCTTCTCTATTTTATTTGCCTTGAACTTGGAGAAAAAATAATTGATTTTTATTTTACCACAGCACTGTGATTTATAATGATACATGATTTATACTTATTTAATATATAATATGTATATAAAGGTATTAAATAAAAATATAATTATTTATATATTATTTTATAATAAATTATATATAAATGTTTATATAAATATAAGCATATAAATATTTATAATACATTATTATATATTTTATATATTAAAATAAAATATAATTATCTTACCAAAGCGCTGTTATTCATAGTTGGGCTTTAGACACACTATGTTTGCGCTCCAAACCCTCCACCAGGGCTTCGTACCCTCCCTGCTCACCCATTCCATTCCCCAAATTGCCACCTAACAGGCACAGAAAAATATATTTAATTTGTTAAAGTGTTACTTGACAATGTAGAGTGCAGTATTTATGAGATGGAATAAAATAACAAGTTTTTTTTAAATTATTTATTGAGTGGCTCATGTTTGGACTACAACTGGGGGTGCTCTGAGGCTATTCCTGGCTCTGTGCTCAGAAATCACTCTTGGCAGTGCTCAGAGCACCATATGCTGCATTAGAAACCGTACCCAGGGTCAGTGACATGCAATGAAGGCACATTAGCCCTTCTATTATCTCTCTGGCACCAAAATAGCACTTCTGTTTATAAACTAAGTAGAGTTTAGTTTCCAGGTTATGAATTAAAGATATTTAAATTGCTAGAAATGTCTTCAAATCATCAAATTTAATGTTAAAAAAGTAAACATAGACGTTTTGCTTTTGTTAACTTTCAGTACAAATAAGCCTGTCTCTCCTTTATCTCGTGATAATCAGATTTACCAGGAAGGCTTAGAACCCACTAAATCTTTTGAGTTTTAGTGTTGTGAGATATACTTGATATAACATCTGTATTATAAAAAAAGATACAAATAGATTAATAAAAGTTGTACATGTCTGCTCGCTTGGTGAGAGAGTGTCTGAGTTAATATGCAGCAATGCCTAAATTTTAAAGCATACTCTGATATCATATTTGCATGATAGATTCATTCCGTTTATTTCCCTTGAGGATCTCTTTTAAAAGCATCATGGGGGAGGGGGCTGGAGAATATTACAGCGGGGAGGGTATTCGACTTGCATGCAGCCAAGCACCACCAGGAGTAATTCCTGAGTGTGGAGCCAGGAGTAACCCCCTGAGCATTGCTGGGTGTGACTGAAAAAGCAAATTAATTTGATTGATTAATTAAAATTAAAATTAATTATATTAATTTTAGTTAATGAAAGCATCGTGGACTAGAGTGATAGTACAACTGGTAAGGTGCTTGCCCTTCATGTGGGTGACCCAAGTTCAACTTCTGGCAACACATATGCTCTTCTGAGCACAGCTTAAATAAACACACACACACACACAACAACAACAACAACAACAAGAATAGCAGAGCAACAAAGTTTAAAGCACATCTGTAACACAGACTCTGAGATCGTGAATAAGTTGAGCCGCCTCTTTGTTTGATGGTGTCTGTGCCACACCTGGAGGTATTACTCAGCACCTCCTCCTGTCTTGGTATTTTGGACCCACTCAGTGCTGGGATTCGAACTCTGGCCTTCTGTGTGCAAAACATGCACTCAGTCTATCGAACTATTTTGGACGCTCCTTAAGTGATATTTTAAAACTCAGTTTCCTCATTTGCTATATCACTTGATCACTTGAATCCCATTATTCATCGATTTGCTCGAGCGGGCGCCAGCAACATTTCCATTGGACCCTATCACGTGCCAATGTCGCCCAATGGCATCTGGTTGATTCAGGAATATGAAGAGCCTCAAACCGTTCCTTCAGGGTCTTTACAAGGAAGTCTGACCATCTTGTAGGTGGGAGGCCACGTGATCTTTTGACATCCCGTGGGATCCAGTCGGTAATGGCTCTAGTCCAGCGGTTGTCTCCAAATCACATTACATGTCCAGCCCATCTGATTTTTTGATGCCTTGGCAAACGAGACAGCATTCCTGATTCTGGAATAGCGACGGAGGTCAGAACTCCGGGATTCCTTCTCTCACTTGAGTGAGGCGTGATATTCCAAGCATAGTTCTTTTCGATTCCTCTCTGGGAGACCCGAATAGCATTCTCATCCTGCTTTCGTAGGGCCCAGGTCTCTGAGGCGTATGTTAATGCAGGGAGAACGGTGGGAAGGGAAGCCAGAGTGCCACATTTGCTATATGTTGATAAGAATATCATAGGTTGAGATGATAGACAAATATGTGAATATGTGTAAACACAAAAAGATTGAAGAAGTTTAAGAATAGATGTATTTTTCATATTTAATGTAAGAACGGGTGGGCTAGACTAAGGCTGATCAGGAGATTAACTTTGGTAAAGTCACATGGTCTGGAAAATTCTGAATTTGAGTACAGACACCTAAAAGATTATCACTGTATCACTGTCTTCCCGTTCATCATCAATTTGCTCAAGCAGGCACCAGTAACATCTCCATATGTCCTGTCTCATGCTAATAGAGCCCAAGGGCACCTGCTTGCTCCAGGAACATAAAGAGCCTCAAACCATTCCATCAGGTCATGGGAATGAGGTCTATAATTTTTATTGGTATTTGGCATATCAAATACGACACGGGTAGCTTGCCAGGCTCTGAATAATTCTCTTTAAACTTTCATTTCTAACATGATAATGATAAAATAGCTGTTACTAAAAAATTGCTAGAGAAAAATGCATCTATATAACCCATAAATCAGAATTATTTCCAATTGTATTTTATAAATTAATTTCTGGTTAATATTCCATTCTATACATTTTAATTGCATCTCTTTGCTTACCTCATTCCAAATTTTCAATGAATTAGTGAATTGAATAGGTTTTCCTAATTCTATTTGTTTAAATATTTGTGTTAAGCATAATAAATATGATTAATTTATCCCTTAAGTGATTATTAATTTTAAGTAAATCTTTAGTATGTAATAAAACTCAATTGCCACTGTAAAACATGGTAGCAAGCTGGGAAAATTACTTAATCAACTGAAGGAATCACATGCCTTTGTGTAGAAACACAGGTCTGACCCTCAGTACCACACAAGTCCCCAATCATCACCAGGTGTGACCTCTCCCTACCAAAAAACAGATTGCTGGTGAATTTAATTGGGATGCTAGTAATTACCCTTTCAGATTGTTCCTAATAGTTATCCTTTAGGAATGTAGTTTTTGTCAGTATACATAAATACATAATTAATAGGGGAATGCTTACTCCATAGAAGTGAATCAAATACTTTTATTTAATTTCATTATAATTTAGTTATATATATATATACATATACATACATGCTAATATATATTTCACTTTATTAAATCACTTATTTTTAACAGTACAGCTGAGAAATTACCCAAAGCAGGAATAAGTAGTAGATATTGAGCTTTAAGTGAGAAAACAATCATGACCTAATATTTGATGGAAAACAGTTTATGAGAAATAAAGGATTCAGAGATTACAGTGCCATAGTCAGTGTAGAAAATCAAGAAATTTTAACATTGTTATTGTAATTGGAATAAAATGCTGCACAGAGATAATATAGAGACTAATTTTAGTTTAATTTAATCCTATGAAACTTATTGGAAAACCTAAACCATTTTGATGAGTAGGCAAAAACAGTCTGCAAACCCTAAAAAAAATTAGAGATAACAATAAAAGGATTAGTCAAATTACAAAATGGTTGATTTTAGAAGAGAGAAAGATGTGAAATCACAGATGAAGGGCCAGGCTGATCCCTTGCATGTGGGGATCTCAGATTTGATCCTAGGTGCCACTTGGTTCTCTGAGCACCCCCAAACACTATGATGAGTGACTCCTGAGCACTATTTGGCGTGACTACCCAGAAGCCAACAAAAAAGACTATGGATGGAAAATCTGTTGGTCAAGAAGCAACTATGTAGCAAATAAGAGAACTTTAGCAAACTAGCATCTTATGGAGGACAGTAACCAAAGATGGGAATATTGGCAAGTGCCTCTTGTGTAGGAAGAGGAGCTCAGGAACATTAACTTCAGAAATGCTTCTGAAACTCCACTCATTAATGTGAGAGATTTATTCCCCTGTCACAGAAGCTTCATGATCAGAAGTAGTATTACCCTGAATGCTTTCATACTGTGACCTCTGATAGGATTTGGTATTATTCAAAGAATTATTTTACTTGTTAAGGAAAATCTTCAAGTACTTGTTTATATTTTGTTATCATAGTTATCTTTTGATATCACTTTGATTTCCATTAAAGAATTTGGTTCCTTTTATGGTTTATTTTAGAAAAAAATTCCTACAGCGCTCTTTCATGATATCATCAAGAAGATATTTGGAACAAAGCGCAATCCTCTCCACTACATAAAGAATGGCTTATTGGTGGAAAACAGATGAAAACCCCAGTGAATCGCATGAAGAACAACGGTGGGAGCACCAGGAATTTCACTCTGTAAATCCAGCCCTTTTTCCTGGACAAACAAGACTGGGTTTTGATGAGCTGGTTGATGGGATCAGTCGTGAAAGTCCACCCAATCCCTCTGAGCATGAGAAAAACGTGCTCTTTGTGCCCCATTTCCCACACAGGGACTTGAAAAGACATTCATTGCATTCGACACGCCAAATATTCACAAATGAAGTCATTTCCAACAACTCAGAACTCACCTCTCACCAAGATGGGAATGCTCCAATCATTGGTTTTAAGCCTTCAGTGCTGCCAAATGCTGAAGACATGTATGAAGAGTGCTCGTGGGGAAGGCCCACGGGAAAACACAGTAGTGCTGGTGACGACAGACACAGTATGTTAGCTCCTTTACCTGCATGTATGGCTGGAATTAGTACACAGAGAGGACTGGAAAATACACATCAGCGCTATTCCATAGGATTTGAAAGTAACATTCCTCCTATATGCCCTTCCTTAACAACTGGCTTCATGTCAGAAGAGACTAAAAGGAGTAAAAATATTAGTATTAAGGAAACTTCACTAAAATTCTCGAAAGGATCATTTCTACCCACCTCATGGGAACACACACAGACAAAGAACGTAGAGGTATGTATCATAAATGTTGACCTAAAAAGTAGGAATCTGAATCATTAAATAATGTGCTGAATTAATTTTATGTTAAGGCTAACTAACCTTAAAGAGGAAAATATAATATTATTATTTATGAAAGTATTGTGGAAAAATCATTCATAATTTATAAATTCCATATTACTGAATGATTGTTTTAAGAATGGAAATATTATTTGTATGATGCTCGTAAGGTACCAATTTCAATAACACTATATAAAATGTTATAGCATTTTCATTTGGGGGGAATAAAATATATCTTGAGATCTAGCTAATAGTATTTTCTTATTGAGTTATTATGCACACAGAAATGCACATGCATTTTATTATGGCTATATTTTGAATCATACTGTCATGATTTAAAACCGTGTATCATTACTGGGAGAAAAAAACATCTCTTTACCCAGAGACTCCTAAATTATACTGTTGGCAGGCAACTTCTATTGGAATCACTCCAAGAGTAGGGAATTAAGCAATCATTGTGTAATTCATCCTAATGATTTCTTAGTAGTTTTCCAATAATTTTAGTAACAATGACTTTCTTGTATAATATTTGAGCATTACTATGCTTATACTGAGTCTAGACACCAGCAAAACCAGAAATAAATAGTAAAAAGATGAAATGTTATTGCAGCTGCAATTTAAATAGTGAGATTAAAGTATTCTTCACTTATTCAACAATTATTTCCCATATTCTTAAAATATCTGATATACCATGCAAACTGGATGGGAAGAAGAAGAGATGTGATACCTGCTTTCAGGAATATTATGTTGCCAAAGTTAACTTGTAAATAAATAATGGCAAAACAGTAAAATGGCAACTAAGATGAGTTCAGGTGGAAAGAAATGCTTAGTTCTAGCTTATTTACATGCTGAGTAGGTAACACCTCAACTTACTGATTTAAAATTTTTAAAAAATTACCAATTTTTTCTTTTGATGTGCTTCCCATGAAAGCAGCTTAGCAAGGTGTAAACTTTCCAGTCAGTGACTACAGCTATCAAGTGAGACAAAATATATGAAGCAAATTACTTTAGTCCATGAAAGAAGGCACAGTGGAGTGTGGATTCTGTGTTACAGATGAACAGCAGAATGTTGCATGATCATATACCGTTTCCTCTTGAGGGCGCTTTGCCCCAGCGCAGCAACCCGTGGCGCTTGCACGACCAGTTGCTGAGGCAAAACCTGTAGCTCCGATCTGGGGAGACTGATTTGAAGAGCCACATGCTAGAGAAGAAGTTAGACAAAGGCGGGGTGGGGCAAGGGAAGTACATGAGATTTTCTGCAGATTATTTCATGCACGCACAGACACACACACACACACACACACACACACACACAGAAATGAGGCAATGCAGTGAGATCCAGTGAAGAGAGAGTCTGAACAGAGGACTTTAAACATTCAGAGTCTGGAGCTGTCTTTTCAGGAGTTAAAAGCACACTTAAAAGTAAATGCCACAATGACCAAATAGCCTTGGCTTAAAAAAAGATGTAAATTGGGGTCAGGGAGACAGCTCCAAAGGCTGGAGTGAATACTTTTACTTTGTGGGCAGAAGCCCTGGGTTAGATCCTCAGCAGTGCACAGTTCCCTAAAAATTCCCAGGCACCACTGGGTGGGGCCCCTCAAAGTTAACAATAAAAATAATCAAGGCTGACATGACCAAAGAATCTTAACTTGCTGCTAGGTAAAAATTATTCAGTGTCTAAAAAGACAGTGTAATCATAGCCTTTCATCTGCACAGTGCGCAAATACCAAATGCATACATGTGAAAAGAGGTAGGGAATTTTCATCCAGACTCAAGAAGCCAGTCCGGTCAATAGCATCTGTGAGGTATTCCAGATATGGGAATTAGGAGCTGGAGAGTTATCTCAATGGGCTGGAGTGAAGACTTTGCCTGTGGAGCCCTGGGTTTGATCCCTGTGTGGTCCCCCAAGCACTGTCAGGGTGACCTCCCCAAGAACATTGAGCTGAAAACAGCTCCCAACACACCCCAGTGTTCATGCAAGCAGGTTACACGGAGGTAAAGAACAATGAAAATTCTTCAAGTGTTAGCTGGGGGCTTCCAGCCACTTGCAGCTGGGGCAACATACTGCTACTAGATCTTCCATGCGGTGAGCAGGCAGAGAAACTGAGACCATACATAGCCCCTGAGTCCTGTCCACAATCTGCCAAGTCTCTAGCCAGGGCCAGAGAGAGTATAGAGGGAAGGGCACTGGCCTAGCATGCAGTCAACCCAGATTCAATCCCTAGCATCCTGTATGGTCTCCCCGAGCCTTCCAGGAATGACCCCTGAGTGAAGAGCCAGGAGTAAGCTCTGAGTATAGTTGGGTATGGCCTAAAACTCCGCCCCCCCATCATAATAAGTAAATCTCCAGCATCCAACACGGCACCCTAATACCAGACTGGACACACCCTTAGCTATAGTAAAGGAAGTCCTAGAACACATGGACAGGCCTCAGGCCACTCTTCTTAGCTAGCTTCATGGTCCAGAGTATTTTTTTTTCATTTCAAATAAACTCTTGCTCTGCTTTGCTTTTGACATGATGTGACATGCTTTAAAGGTGAACATCTTGGGGAACACCCAGTAGCATTCAGAGGCTACTCCTGGGTCTGTTCTCAGTGACTCCCTGTCAGGTCTCCCAGGGTCCACACTGTGCCTACCCCCAAATAAGATTTCAGAGTTTAGTTAGCAGCTTGACAGTAGTTCTTGATTTTGTCAAAGTATGACAATAATGGTAAGACTAATGAGGAATTTCACAAGGAAGTTAAAAAATGCAAACCATGACTGCAGTGAGAAAGTCATTTAATTTTCTTAAAAATATAGGAGAGTAAAAGGAAGAAAAAGTAAATTTGAAATAAATACTATCAAAAGTAAAAGGATTCTGTAGGACATGAGCAGGGACTCAGAAACATTGAAGATGAGGAAAATGGTGCATGGACTAGTTTGGACTGATGGTAGAAAGGAGAGGAATAGCAGTTCATTGGAAGAATTGTCTAAAAGGTTCTCAAATTTGGTAAAAGATATAAAAGTATAGACATAAGAATCTCAACAAAGTATAATCAATATACATGGACATCATAGACGAGTACTCAAAAACCTGAAAATCTAGGGCAAAAAATTTCATAACAGAAATCAGAGGGGGTAAAACATGTTCTAAGATAAACAATGTGTGTAACTAAATTTCTCACCAGAAACAATGGATACCAGAAAACAATGCAATGAGATTTTGTTAATTTTATGTTTTAAAGTCATCTTCTTTGTTTCTGAACCACACCAGCTATACTCAGCGCTTACTCCTGACTCTTCACTCAGGTTTCACTCTTGGTGATGCTCAGGGGACCACATGGATGCAGGAGATAGAACCTAGCGTGGCTGTGTGCAAACAAAGCACCTTACCCAATGTATGATCTCTCCAGCACCCTCCACCCCCAAAAAAATACTTCTGTATCCATTGAATATGCTTTAAAAATTAAATTAAGTAATGATATTACCAATAAATAAACATTGAGGGGAAATTACCTGCTAACATTCACAGAAGAAATTCAAAGCTAGTGCTTTGGGTGCAGTAAAATGACACCCGGTGAAATACAGGTAGTAAAGAAGAGGGGTGGAACTGATAAGCATATTGAGAAAATTGAGACTACTTTTAGTATGACTTTGAAAGAGAACTATATGAAGCAACGGCAGCATTGTGGAATTAATACATATATGCATGAACACTATAGAATAACAATAAGAATGGGAGAGGTGTTATTTTGCTACTGTAAATTTTTGCATTTTAAGTGTTGTGATACACTTAACAAATTATGCTATATTAAGAATAAGTTTACTAATTTGTTGTTAGTAAAACTGTTTAAAACAGCACAAAAAGAAAAACTAAACATTTGACACAAGAATTAAATCAAATGAGGAAAAGAGAAAAAGCACGAAATAAAAAAGAAAAACTAAAAAAAGCAGAAACCAATATAACTTTGGTCATCTTTTATCCATTAACACCCATAACTTTACTATGGGTAAAATATTGACTAATATATCCAAATATAAGTTCAAAAACAATAAGTTAGATAAAGAAGACTTAACTACAGTTACAGTTATGTAAGACATTTTTGAAAGTTATTTGTAAGACATATTTAAATAAGAGATATACTTAAGAAATAAAGGAAATGGTAGATTGAAAGCAGAAGAAATAAAAAAGATGTAACAATTCAACAAGTAAAAGCTGGTGAGATCATTGAGATGAGAATAATCCACTTCAAGATTTTTATAGAAAGAGAAAGGGTGCATTTATAATAACAGTCAGGGAAGACAAAACAAATATAATGTTTACATGCATCAAGATAAATAAAACTATCAAGATAAATAATGCTATAAATAAAGCTACAATTATTTATTTTTTTCGATTTCTATTTCTTTAATTTTTATTTTCAACACCAAGTTCAACAGTGCTGTCAATGCGGGGGGTTTATGCACCCAGTGTTCTGTTCCCGCCCCTCTCCCACCATCAGAGTGTCTGCACAGTGACCTCAGGCTCCCCTCACTGACCTCTCCCCCACCCCCATCACTTTCTTCATATAAAGGTAGTCACAAACCACTTGGTGAGACAAATATGGACTTTTCACAAGAAATGAATTTCACACTCATATAAATATCAGTATAGGAGGTTTAATCATTTTCTAATTCAAAAACTAAAACCAACCAAAAGATCCATCCATAGGAACAAGGATACATGTAAATAAACTTAGAATGCAACTGGTCAGTCATTAAAAATATAATATTAAATGCATGTCAACACCAACTTTATGCATCATTTCACTGAGAAAAGCCTGGGGAAAAATTAAGTGCATGCCCCTCCCCTTTGGTAGTCAGAATCTGAGTGACAATTATCCAACAAATGTACTATTTTTTTTAATTTTTTATTTTTACAATTACAAAGATATACAATTAAAAAGTTCATATTTGAGTTTTGGTCATACAGTGTTCCAGCACCCGTCCCTCCACCAGTGCCCATCTCCCACCACCAACGTCCCCGGTTCCCTCCCCCTTCCCCAGCCCACCTCCATGGCGGTTCTTTATTTCTTCCCCTTTTCCTCTCTTTCTTTCCTTCCCTTCCAGACTATGGATTACAGAACATACATTAACCTAGAACTGAGCATTAAATAGAGGCAAAAGGATACAAATGTACTATTTTAACACAAGGATTAGTGAGGTAAATTTTCTAAAGAATCGGCATGTGCCGCCTTTAACTGGGGTCCTGAAATCAAGGTTATGTTCATTATTCACAAAACCTATGCCCTTGGATTTATTGATCATTCTAGCCAGAGCGATAGTACGCGGCACTTGCCATGGAGTCAGCAAACCCAGGGTCAATCTACGGGACCCCATATGGTCCTCAACCCCTGTCACGAGTGATCCCTGAGACAGCAGGGTATATTTCAAAAAGGAAGGAGATTTATGTCTTTTCCCTATGTATTATTTCACTAAGAACTAATAAATAGTGGAATGGAACTTTTAAAATAAAACAGAAATTATAGAGTTCTATTAATATTTGGTGTATTATATATGCCACGTTGTATTAACCCAACTTTTTTTTGTTTTAGGTGATAGGTTCCATTCAGCTCATCGAAGTGCCTCAAGGTAGTAATTCGAGTCTGGCCTCTTTCTGTAATAAAGTAAAAAAGTGAGTGCTATCATTTCACTGTCACTTGTCACTTGTATTCCCATTTTCATCAATTTGCTCGAGCAGGCACCAGTATCGTCTCCATTTGTTGGGAATGAGGTCCATTATTGTTACTGCTTTTTGGTATATCGAATACACCACAGGTAGCTTGCCAGGCTCTGTCTTGGCTCTGGGTTCATCCCAGGGGACCCAGTCTTTTTCTTTGTCAGATCATCAACCACCCAGGGCCCACAGGGCAGAGCCTTGGGTGTAGACAAGCCTATCTCCTCTCTGCCACCTGCCAACACAGTTGGGCACCATAGCCACACCTACAACACCTCAAGGGGCAACAATAAATGCATTTATTTTAATAGTAATTAATGATAATTTTGCATGTAAAAATTTGTAAAAAGAGTAAACATGGAAAAATACAAATTTATAACAAATTAGTTCATTAATTAACATTTGATATTTTCTTATTTACTTTAGTCAAATTTAGTTACATTAACGATATTTGCTCAAGAATAAACTACTCACTTTAACTAACTAAAAAGCAATGTCAAGATTAGACATTTAAAGTCTAAGATGTAGTGATTTCCAACCTTTAAGCTTGAGGAGTAGCTCTTACTAGCATAGTAGTATCTTATTAATATAAACCTATTGACAATTTAAATTTAATATTTGTCCCTCCTCTTTCATTTTAAAAACAATTTGTTATTCTCTTTTTAACTTTCTTTAACCATGATTTACAATGTACAAAGTTTTTCACAATACAGTTGTTACAATGAGTCATAGTTCAACACCAATCCCGCCACCACCAAAGACCCTCATTTCCCACCCACCCCATCCCCATGCCTGCTCCCTTAGCCATCACTAATTATATTGACCATTACAGTCCATATATGGGAATGGCATTTGTAAAGTCATGACTTTTTTTTCTGGGTTGTTATGTGCAAATCTGGCTGATTTCTGTTCTTCCATTCACTTTCTGCATTTCTAGAACATACATGTAGTGAGTTTCTACTAGTCAACCCCAAACCTACCCACCACTGTACCTACAGACAGCATTTATTTCAAATTTTTCTCAACCCCTATTTGAGCCTGTCCTAAGCATACACTAAATAATCTATTCTATAAAGCTTGTTGGAGCTAATTCTCTAAATACAGTTGATGAATATATTCTTAGACAAAAGTCAATGGAGATTTTTAAATCTCAATCGGATCCACTGTATAAGAAATTATTAATATGTTCCCACAGACCAGACATCATGACCATACACTTGTGACTGTATGCCCCATACTTAATTCTATAAAATGTGACTATATACCCGGTACATAGTATACTAGGCTATGAGATATCCCGCCCCACCTCCTGGATGCCTCATGATCAGCCTAGCATGGAGAGAGCCAGTAACAGCTTTGCTGTGTGTCTGTGTCTCTGGATCATGGCCGACAGCACCAGATGCAGTTCGTCCAATTTGTCATTCTTAAATAATGTAGTCTTCTAGGTGCCCTAAACACTAAACATTGATATGATGCATTTATAGTAACAAATAGTTTGTCCATAATTCATGGTGCATTTTCCTTATTCTTAAATAAAGCAACCAGACAATAATAAATCTGTAAGTAGTAGAAGTGTGGTGTTGGAATAAAGTGAATGAGAAACCATCAATCACTAACAGTATTGTAAATCACAGTACCAGAATCAGTCTTTTAAAAAGATTAAAAAATAAGTCTTTAAGTACTAAGATTAATATAAAACTTAATAGTTATATTCACAATATTTTCCTTAGTTTTGAGAAGTTTACCGATAAATATCAATTTTCACTCAACAACATTTTGATTGCTATGGCTTAGATGCTGTCCAAGGTTCTCACTTAGAAAGGAAATTAATTTAAATTAGAAAACCTAGTGTTTTGTGTATGAACAGGTAGTACAGAAGGAAACATATGTGTGTTGCTTCTGACTTACCTGGATTTGATCCCCTGCACCACATTTGTTTCCCCAAAGGTCCACCAGGATTGGTCCTCAGCACTGAGCTAGGCGTTAGCCCTCAACACTGCTGTGTGGGCTAAAAACACAAAAAGAAAGAAAACCAAACTTTACATTGTTTTTCAAAATTTCTGAAAAACAATATATACTGAATTTATAGATCCAATGCCATGGCTGTTTGTTTTTCCTACTATTTAAATTACTGTGACTAACTATGTCACTGATAGTTCTATAATATATCCTTTGAACAAGTTCTCTCATGTACTAGAAGAATGTCTTTATATATAAAAGTAAACAAATAAGAACCCCACACAGTAAATTGTTTTAACATATCCAAAATATGTTTCCACCCACCATGGATGGTCAGCAAAGTTGTATCAAGCCTGAGTCGTGAATTTGCATTTTTAAAGTATCACTGTATCACTGTCCCCGTCGATTGCTGAGCGGGCCCCAGTAAATTCCATATGTCCTGTCTCAGTAGTGAGCAAGGTCTGCTTGCTCCAGGAACATAAAGAGCCTCAATCCATTCCAGAATGAGGTCTATAATGTACTGGTATTTGGCATATATATCAAATACAAACGGGTAGCTTGCCAGGCTCTGCCGCAGGTAGCTACTCTTGTGGGCATCTCTAAGTCCAGCATTTATTGATGAACCAGCGGCTGCGCTGATAGGCTGGTCGCTGGTGGAGGTCTGAGAGAAAAGTCAGATGTGGATGGAGGCCCTCAGGAGTGCGGGGTTGTGGAGGCTCGGGGGTGGGCCGGGCAGCCCCACCTCCCGGTGCCTCGTAGCGGCTGTCGGGAGCCAGTAGGTCGCCCCAGGCGGTAATTTTCTAAATATGGTAGAAACTCAGATCCTATCTGCATGCAGTGAGTGGCCTGTGTCCTACGGTGAGGGCCACACCCTGTCTCTCTTCAATGCAGAATGAAATCTAGACCTTTGATTTAAGGTGTCACTAAGGTCTTCACCCTGTACCAAATTCTTAGAAAACAGCTCCTTAGGAGCAAAAGCTTCTGAAATGGACCAGGGACATGCTGAGGAGAGCAAATCCTCTGCATGACTCCTGCATCCGACTATGAAAGGAGAGACACAGAACAATCTGATCCTGACCTATACCAGTACATGGTGAATATGTCAGTTTATATTCTTCAGGTCCCTGAAGGAGGGACCTTCCTTTTGAATTTCAGGGTGTAGCAACAGCTCTTTCAATACCTCTGGTGGTGATTTTAGTGCTCCACAAATAAAATGAATGTCAAGGATATAAAGCATATTGACAGTGTGCATAAAATGTGTAAGGTTTCATTTTGTAATTAAATTACAAATTTTAGATGCTTCTGTCATTAACATAAAACCAAGATTTCATATTTGAAGGTGCCCAAATCAGATTTGAAGGTGCCCAAATCAGAAGGTGCCTCCATCAAATTCTCAGAATTGATCTCAAAATACTTCACTTTCACATGCTGAGTATTTGAATCAGAGAATACTTAGATAATGCATGCATTAAATTAATATCATTGGTGTTCATTGTTAATCATGATAAAGATTAAATATCACAGTGAACAAATGTTTTCAAAGTCTAGAGTCGGAGCAGAAACTGGTTCTTGCCTTAACCCCTTTACTATCCTAATTGAAGAGACCTTATCCCAAACTCTTAAATTTTTCCTAATCTAAAAAACTATCACTGTAGGTTCTATAAACTAAAAAGCATCAAATTTGGGAAGGTACATGGGGTATACGTGGAAGGTCAGAGCCGATCTGTGGATTTGTCTTCATTTGAGAATCGCCTCCTTCCTTGTCATGCAAAAGTTTGCCCTCCCAATTTCCTGATGCTTCAGTTCCCCCAACTAGGAATTTACATCCGTCTTCTATTTTACATTATTGGGATCTGCAGAATCACTGCAGTTTCCTGTGCATGTTATTAATGGATTTTTCCTTCTTGAACCCATCTGGTACTGTTTACATTATTAGTCCACACCAATAAGAACCCAGAAGGATAGGAAATTTGTCCTCTGCATCCCAATTTATTCCTCATCAGAAACATTTTAGCTATGTGGTTTCAAATAATTATGTTGCATTTTATATGTGGTAATAAAACATGAATTGGCAAGGATTAGCTATAGTAATGATATATAATGATAATTTTGATACATTTGTTATAGGAGTATCTTGCTTTTTATTCTCCAAAAGTATTTCACATGCCTTTTTTACTTTAGGGAAAAAGTTAAAGCATTTATAAAGATCCACTTTTGGTAGACAAAGAAACTGTCCAAATAATTTGCTTCTAACCATAGAATTAATGATTGGAAGAGCAAGGACTCAAACCAGGACTGCCAGGAGAGAAGTGCCAAGACTTCTGACTCCAAGTACAAACTATTTTGCAAGTCTCGTATTCACTAAAGCAATAAGGAACTCTTTGGAATGGACATATGGATCCTAAGATCAATTGTTTATGAAAAATAAAAAAAGTCTGTGTAAAATTTAAAATTGTAAAGAAAATGGATCACTTGTACTCTTGTCTTCCTGATGTTCATCGATTTACTCCAGCGGATGCCAGTAACGTCTCTATTCGTTGGGAATGAGGTCCATTATTGTTACTGTTTTTGGCATATCGAATTCACCACGGGTAGCTTGCCAGGCTCTGCCGTGGCTCTGGGTTCATCCAAGGAGCCCAGTCTTCTATGTCAGACCATCCACCATCCAAGGTCTATGCGGCAGAGCCCTGGGTGTTGACAGGCCTATCTCTTGTCTGCCACCTGCAGCAGGGCACTGCAGCCACACCTGCAACACCTCAAGGGACAGGTGGCAGGAAAGAAAATGGATAATTAAGATTTATCAATACTGAATCTTGTCACTTGACTTCCTGTTGTTCATTTGCTCAAGCGGGCGCCAGTAACATCTCCATTCATTGGGAATGAGGTCCATTATTGTTACTGTTTTTGGCATATCGAATACACCATGAGTAGCTGAATACTGAATATCTGCTGATTTAATACAGACAAGAAAATTACTTTTCTCTGAATCAGAATGAGTGACTTCCCTTTGAGAATCTCAAGTATGAGAAAAATGCCCAGGGAGGTGCTGAGGTTTCAGAAATAACCTCAATGAAGCAGGTCACTGTTCACTGTGAATTTTATGTTTCATTATGACAGTGTATTTTTTGATTCAAATGAGATGTGCTTGAGGAAACCCATAGAGCAGCCCTTTGAAATTATTGTTGGTTTGATTATCATCTCCACATGACCTGCTGATAGTACACACCACAAACTGCTTCCATGTTTTCGATTGTGTAGAGTAAAACACAAAACATACATGAGATTTCTATCATCTTAGCTGTTCCTTTTCTCAAATGTTTTTCAGAATAAGAGAACTGTATCATGCAGCTGACATGAATTCTAACTCGGGAAAGATCTGGAGTCCGGCAACCACATTTCCGCAGCAGCTCTTTGGCAATACTAAGTTTAATATAAAGGTTTTTACCGATGCCTCTACAGAATTTCTTAATTTAATGCCAGATGGTAAGTAACCTTACAAATATAATAACCTCTGTAAGGCCATTGTTAGTCTAAAAATTCAGTAGATAGTGTGGTTATTAGGATCAAAGAATGGCACATTGATACACAGATTCTGGTAGACAGTATGTACTCTTCTAAAAGAAAAAAAGTTGGGGGATTTTATAATAAGAAAAGAGGAAAATCAAGTCAGTCATTAAGAAAATTTTAGTAATGAAAGAAACTTCTTAGCTGGGTGTCATGGTTACTGATATTATCCAATAAAAAGTCCATAATCATCGTTCCCTTCTCAGAGACAACATCTAATGCAACACTTTGCTAAACTGTTCTTGTCCATAGATTTGGGGGTTTGTTCAAACAAGATAGGTAACTGCAGCTTCTCTGTTGTGGCAACTGGGCTCCATTTTAAAAACAGCTTCACAAAGGGCTCCAGTGTCAACTTTTCATTGATGAATTTCCCTTCTCAAAGGGAAATAATTGAAAGAAGCCATTAGCTAGCACTTTCCTATGAAGAGAAATAAGAAGCAAACAGCTGGATGATTTTTTGTCAATATTTTGTTTAGCTATTGTTTTTAAGGTTTCTTCTTATAGCTCACACCAGGATACTTACTTTCCTACAAATACTTAATGGCAAGTTTTTAGCTTATTAAAAAAAACCCAAAAACCTGATTTTAAAGTAGGTGTTCATTGCCTAGGTACATGAACTTGACTGTTTTTTTTTTCCTTTAGAAACAACTTGTCCTTCAAAAGTTAGTTAGCTGGGGCCAGAGCAATGGTACAGTGGGAATGGCATTTGCCTTGCATGCCGTTTATCCAGATTCGATCCTCAGCATCCCGAATGGTTTCTAGAGCACTGCTAGGAGTGATTCTTGACTGCAGAGACACTAATAACCCTTGAGCATCACTGGGTGTGACCCACAAAGACCAAATAAAACTCAGTAAGCTGTGAGGCACAGTGGAGTCTGCCACTTAATTTCTGGGATCCCAGTAACTCTAAGGAGCCTGGTGCAGCCGAACACAACCAGTCCCAGCATGGATCCTCCAAATCTGTCTATCATTGGAATCACCTGATGATCCTTATTTCACTAGCATCACTTTAAACCTCAGTATCATTTTATTTTACCAGTTGACCAAATAGTTCGGAACCCAGGGTTTGTTTTTGGCTTGTTTTGGAGCCACATCTGGCCCAACTGGAGTATAACCGGAAAGGTTTGAATCTCCTGCCTTTTGAGCGAGACCCAGTGATAGGTCCAGAAAGAGCTTTATTAGCAATAAGCAAGCAGGTTGGAAGATGTCCGATGCGTTAAAGAAACGATATTGTCTAAAAAGGTCACAAGAACGTTTTGCAGAGAAGGGAAGCATTCTGGGAGCTAAGGGTTTGGGGAGGGTAAACGGAGTATAAATTACTTTTACCCTCAGTTTCTGGCACAAGGACAGTGGTGTGCTATTTTTTTCTTTTTGGGTCATAACTGGTGATGCTCAGGGTTTCTTCTGGCTCTACACTCAGGAATTACTCTTGGCGGTTCTTGGGAGACCATATGGGACGTCCGGGATGGAACCTGGGTTGGTGCATGCAATGCAAAATCCCTGCCCAGTGTGCTATCACTCCTGCCCCGAGCTGTGTGCTTTTTTAATACTGATCTTTGACTTGGTTTCATGAGTTCCTGCAGAGGCAGGGAGGAACCCCGGTTCCCACATGTACAGTATGCAAAGGAGCCATTTTCCAACTCCAATATTTGTTCTTAAAACAACACACCAACTGTTACTTCCTGCCAGAAAATCATGTGATATTTTCTTTCACTGACTCCCATTACTATTACAATCATTTCTTACTCTGGTCACAGCTCTGAATTAGTACAGATGACTGCAAGCAGCAAATGCTATATCGGGAAAATCTGAAGCACCATCTGGTTTGAAACTAATGAAGAAACAAAACAACCCCTGCTGGCTTCATCAGGGAAAGGAATTATTTTGAGGGGGTTTTTTTGGTTTGTTTTTAAGACTATAAGGATTTCTTATAAAATGCAAAAGTAGTGTTATAACAAAGATTTAGGTACGTACTAAAAGCACAGATAAACAGGAAGTCCAGAATTCCTGTATTTCTCTCACTTCATCTCCTGTCTTTGGAATCTCTTTCCAAGTTTCTCTTGCTTTCTGCTGTCTCACTTCCCTGACTTTTTCAGAACACATGGAAAACCAAGCTCACAAGGTTATAAAACGTTTGGCCAGTTACCTACAAAAAGTTCAATCTCTCCATTAAATCAATTTTAAAGTTCTAAAAGCAGGCTTCTAATTGTCCAGTGAAATTCAATTGTGCTGTACTTTTGATCCAATGAGCATGGCCTGGGGGCTGAGGGGTGTTGGTTACAGTTACTGAAGATTATATTTAATGAAGAAACTCTGCAAGCTAGAAAAAAAACCACTTCTGTTATTCCAACTTAAAATATTTTACTCCTAGTATCTTCTTCTGAATAGCCCTTTGTACCACTTGGCAAACAAGAGAGCACTTTTTTTTACTTCCATGATATTATAGTGATGCAACTAATTTTTGTGTTTGAGAGAGAATTTCGATGACTTCAAAGATAATTACGTATTTATAAGATGAAAGAAGAGAAAGTAAAGGAAAAGGAGGGAGAATTAGAGGTGAAGAAAGGATATGTTTGCAAAATGTTTCATTTGTAACTTGTATTACTTGTCTTGAAGAGACTTACAGACATGGGGCAGAGCTGCTACTTGCTCTCCCTGTGCCCAGCTGCTCACGAGGCGCCCAGGAGGGATGGCAGGTTCTAGCCATGGCCCGCCACCCCAGCAGGGCCTCACAATAAGCCAGACGACCCCCAACCCACTCCATGAGGGCCGCCATCTTCCACGTCGGACTTCCCTCTCATCAGAACTCTACCCAGCAGCAGACAAGCCTATCACAGCCCAGCTTGCGAGGCCACTTGCAGCTCTGCGGTTGATCAATAAATGCTGTGTTTAGAGGTGACTACAAGAGTATGCCACCCACACGGCAAGCCTGGCAAGCTGCTCGTGTTGTATTTGATATGCCAAATACCAGTGAAAGCAATTATATTAGGTCATTCCCATGACCTAATTTATTACTGGTGCCCGCTCGAGCAAATCGATGATGAACGGGAAGATAGTGATAGTGATAGTGATTACTTGTCTTCACTTGTCACTTGTATTGCTTTTATTACTTGTTCATCCATTTCTCCAGTGGGGGCCAGTAATGTCTCCATTTGTCCCTGTCTTGTGCTAGTGTAGCCCAATGACATATGCTCAATCCAGGAACACAAAGAGCCTCAAACAGTTCATTCAGGTCTTGGGAATGAGGTCTATTATTATTACTATTTTTTTGGCATATCAAATATGACACGGGTAGCTTCCCAGGCTCTGCCGAGAGGGTGGGATACTCTCGGTAGTAGGTAGGTTCTCAGTTCTTGCATTTACTGATATACTGCACAGAACCTTTGTGTCAGTATGCAATGGGAAGAGCTGGTAGCAGCTCTGTCCTTTGTATTTGTGTCTCTTGTTCAAGGTGGGCAGCCCAGGAGCAGTTCATGGGCAGGTGCACTGGGCCTCCCAGAAGGGACAGAGGTCGGGGAAAGGACCCCAGCTCCATCTCCATGGAAGCATAGTGACTTTAGCTGCTGAGACCGCATATCTGGGCTTGAAATTGGCTTCTCTAAAGGGTGGGGCTCTGAGGAGCTGGGCTTGACAATGGCTTCTCTCTTGGGTTGAGCTCTGATGAGCTGTGGAGTCCGGACTTTGAAAATGGCTGCCATCATGGTGTAGGGGTTCCTCTGGCTTCTCCCAAGTCTCTATTGGGGTGATGGATGAAATGTTTAGTATATGAAAATAAACTTTTTTTCTATTAATGGGAAGAAACTTTTCCTCTATGCTCTTCTATTTGAATTTTGGAAGTTATAGACAGACAATAGACAAATGAAGAGGAAAAAAAATTTTCCTCTCACAACCAGGAAATATTTAATGATGAATAACTACTTCTCAGTGCCCTGAGGTAAAGGTTTATATTCTAATTATCACTTTTATATGTGGATTACTTTGAGGTCAAATCACTCAAGATCGCTCCTTTCAAGAAATCATCTACTTCTCCCTTAAATTCTGAAAAAAATTTAGAAAGGGTTGTTGGCCCATAAAGGAAGTCATTCATTACCAGAAATAATTGTTATGGATCTAACTGGCTAATCTATGAAGCAGGGGAGACATTTGATTACCAATTACCTACCCTGATAATAGCTATTTGGGAGCCAGAGTGAGAGTGCAGCCAGTAACAGTCCTTGTCTTGCAACCCAGATTCAATTCTGGCACCCCTGAGCACTAACTAGAGAAATTCCTGAAAGCAGAGTCAGAAGTAAGCCCTGAACATCGTTAGATATGGTCCCCCAAAAAAAAAAAAATAGAATCATGTATTACTTATTTTTGCCCTTCCGGTTCGTGGAGCTCTCCTCCCTGTCAAGAAGTCAGCAAGAAAAAATCATGTTTCCTTACCTATCAATTGTTCCTTCCTCTTCTACTCTTTCCTTATTTCCTTTGGGTCCCACCCAGCAGTGCATCAGAGCTATTCCTATTAGTGCTCCAGAGCTGCTTCTCGCAGGAGCTTGGGGGGGACCATGTGGTATTGGGCACCAAGTCTGGAGTTTCAGTATGCAAAACACGTGATCTATCCCTTTGTACCATTGCCGCAGCCTCCTCTTCTATTTGGGAGATTTTGAAAAGATTTGCTATTTATTCTTGGACATAATTCACTAGTGAAGCCATTTGGTCTTGGGTTTTAATTTATTGGTAGGTATTTGATTACTGACTCAATATTCTAACTAGTAATTAGCCTATTCAAATTTTAATTTTCTTCCAGATTAAATAGTGGTGAGCTGTGTTTTCAGAAAATTTTATCCCTTTTTCTGGGTTGTCAAACTCATTACCATATAATTGTCCAGTGTTCCCTTACGATCCTTTGTACTTCTGTGGTTTCAGTCATAACATCCCTTTCATTCCTGGTTTTATCCAGTTCTCTCTCTCTATCTCTTATGAGCTTAATCCTTTAAAATGTTTAAAGAACTTCCTCTTAATTTTATTGGTCTTTTCTATTGCTCACCTAACCTCAAATTCATTTATTCCTGCACTGAGATGTGTTAATTTCTGCCTTCTAGTAACTTTGTTTCTTTTGTTCTTTTTCTACTTTTTTTGAGGTGTAAAGTTAAGCTGTTCATCTGACATTTTTGATTGTTTCATGTTGTTTGTGGAGACAGGGTGGGGGAGCCACAATAGGTAACACTTGGGTGCTGCTCCTAACTCACTGCTCTCATTGCAGCAGGCACAAATAAGTGTTCAGGTTCTCATCCAAAGCAGTCAAAATCAAAAGCAAAGGACAGGAGAGCTAATAAAACCCACCTTATTTAAGGAAGCAGAAACAAAGGAAGAGTAAGAAAATGAAACTTCCAGTTTAAGGGAGGGGTCTACCAATGTACACAAAAAAGGCTGAAGCCCTGCGGCTTTTAGACCTTTGTTACAAAGGTGAATAGGTGAACACTTCTTAGCTCTAAGAATATGGGCCATCAAAATGGAGAAAAATGATGAGATGATTCTCTTCTGGAGTCTGGACCCCAGGGCCTGGGTCATTCAGATTATCCAGCACTATATAGGCCTCCCTTGTGACCTTCCATATCAGTGATTTCTTTTTGTAAGAAAGTCATAATCTCTCGCTGTCTGTTTCCCTTGTCTCTGTCACTCTCCCACTGTAAGAAATGCTCAAGGAACCATGAAGTTCTGGGATCAGAGCTGAACTCCCCTTTGTGCAGTCTCATGCCTGGCATTTTCTTATTTCGTAATGGAGGCATTAATCCCAGTTTGCTTGGGACAAAATGGTGGCCGACTGATAAAAGCCATATACCTAGAATCAAAGATCACCCTACCCCTCAGACACTGAATATAGGGCTTATGGCCACTCCCAATTCTGGTAGCCCCCAGGCTATATCTTATGCTTACCAAGCAGATCACTTCCAATGGTCTTTGTTACCTTTCTAGCAGCTACAAAGTCCAAGGCTCTGTAGGATCAGTCTAGAAGTTCACACCTCAATAATAGTTCTATTTCCCAATAAAGTTCTATTTCTTTTTTTTAAAATATTGTTTAATTGAATCACAGTGAGATACACAGATACAGAACTATTTATGATTGGGTTTCAGGTATACAGAGTTCCAACACCTATTCCTCCACTAGTGAACATTTCCAACCACTGATGTTCCCTATTTCCTTCCCCACTCTATCTCTTTCTGTGACAGGCACTTTCTCTCTCTCTCTCTCTGTCTCTCTCTGTATCTCTGTCCCTCTCCATCTCTCCCCCTCTTCCTCTGTGTCTCTCCCCTCTCCATCCCTCTCTCATGTATTATGGTTTGCAATACAGGTACTGAAAGTCATCATATGCCTGTCTGTCCCTGCCTCTGTCTGTGCTGGCTAAAGTATGTCACTTTCAGTTCATGTGTGTCTATATTTCTAAATTTGGTCACAAACTAAATTCCTGAAGGAAGTCTTTCATTAATAATAGTAGCAAGTTAGAACATTGGATCAAAGAAGTGAAGTAATGTATCCACTGTTTCAAGATATTAAGAGCAGAGTATCAAAAACACATGCACACACATATCAGTTGTAGAATTGTCTAAATACCATGGAATGATTGGATATGTTATCTAGTATAGTATTTTCTAAAAATGGTTTATTTTCCAATTAATTCAAAATCTTTTTATTGTAATGGTGCCTTTGGAAAGGCAGTGCACATCACATATGCTTAAATTAAGAACTTTATAGTAGAACCCATGTCTGCCTAAGACTTGGGCATTTGTTAAGTCCCTATGGGTAACTAGTATAATTTTTTTGTAGAGATACAATGTACCAATTTTTTTTAACATGAACAACTTGAAACCTGGCTCTATTATTTTATATGCTGACAAAACTGAATAGAAAATGCAAAATGGTGCTTTTCAAAAGAATCTCCAAATAGAAACAGTCTAATAACTTAATAACCTTGATGGATTTCATTTTAATTCTTATTGGAATTAGATTGTTTTACTTGTCATAATAATTGTATAATATTTTTACTCATAAATGTTACCTTGGCCAGTATATGAAATATTCTTGTTAACTTTTTATTATTCATCTTTTTTTCAGCTAATTATCTAGTTAAAGACCTAATAACAGAAGTTCTACATTTTCATGCAAATGAGCAGCTAATCCCCAAGGATCACCTCCTCAGCATATGTGGCTATGAAGAATTTTTGCAGAAGTAAGTATTTTATCTTATTGTTTTAATTGAATCACAGTGAGATACACAGTTACAAAGTTGTAAAAAGAATGATGCTCTTATCAGCAAATCCTATGTGGGGGGCGACCACACATTTTTATTACTATTAAAGCTCAGTGATTTGCAAAAGTTATTTACTTGATCTTAACCAAAAGGCAGAGAAGTGATTGAAAAGTTATTCATAGTTGAGTTTTCTGTCGCTTCAGGTCTATGAGCAAAAGCCTTAGAAACGTGGCTGACCCGATGTTTGTTGCATATAAATTTATTAGAGTTAGTATTTTTTGGTCTATTGTTTTGTTACTCAATGAGCAGTGTTCCTCCCTAACTCTAATTACTTTCTTTAGATGGAATGTAATTTGGTCTGATGAAAGTGTGACTGACCCAGCCTGTTTTCTTTGCCATTGGCTTATATCATTGTTTGCATCTTTTTTACTCTGAGCCCGTGCCTAGTCTGTCATTTTTATGTGTTTCCTGTAAAGCAGTAAATGGGTGGTTGTTGTTTGCTGATTTAATCTGCTATTCTGTGTCCCTTAATAGAAAAGTTTATTCTATTGACATTCAGGGATATTATTGATATAAAAGGGCTGTGTTGCCATTTTATTTTGTAGGGTTGTGACTTCTAAAATCAGTTATTTGGTTTATACATGTGGCCTTTCAGCAGTTCATTCAGGGTCAGTTTCTTTATCACAAATGTTGCCATCTCTTATTTGTCAGAGGCTGTATCCCTCCCTCCCATCTAAATGAGAGAGCTGATGGCTAGTGGACTCTAGGTTGACATTTTCTTTTATTCAGCAATTTATACATGTCCATCTACTCTTTCCCACCTGCAATGTTTCATATGTGAGATCTGCTGTGATTCTTATATTAAGGATTTTCTCCTTTCTTTCTGCTTTAAGTTTATCTCTCTCTTAGGTTTTGCCGGTTTGATTACTATGTATCTTGGTGTTCTGTTTGTGTTGCTTGGAGCTCTTTGAGCCTCCAATCTGAACAACTGCTCAAAGAGGAAATTCTCAGCTATTGTCGCTCCCATTACTGTTTCTCCCCTTGCCCTCTTTCTTCACCTTCTGGTCTTCCTATAATTTGGAGATTATTCTTCAGTCTTTGTTCATTGTCTTCCATTCTTCTGTTTCTCTTTTCCTTTCAAACTTCTTGATATGCTGCTCTTGTATTTTGTCTCCAGGTTCATCCAAGTGGTTCTCTCCCAGTGAGGTTCTGTCACTATGGCCCTCATTTCCATTCGATGAAGTTTCAATCTTTTATCAACCTGTATTTTTTGACAATTTTCCACAGAGCAAAAAATTTAGCACTTCAGTCAGTGCTAAATTGTACTGACTATTCATTAAAATGCATCTTTCAAGACTGCAAGTATCTAAATGAAAGTTTGGACTTTGATGCCAAAATAGTTGATGCAAAGAAAAAGAAATATTAATAAATATTTGATTTTAGTATTGTCAGAATAATGTTATATACAAAGCAAAACTATTGAAGAGAGATAAATTTGGTAAATTATAATGTGGAAAATAGTATTAAGGACCTCTATACAATTGATATTTTAAATGGGTAATCATTCATAATTATAGAGCTCAACATGTATAGCTGTCAACTGCAAAAAATGTGGCATATATCTCTTTACTCACTTCTCTTGTTAATATAAATATAATGGGTTTCTAAGATGTTTTCATGGTCATTTATTTCTATTAAAAAATTCATTTACCTGAATTCTCTTTAGTTAGAAAATTTGTCAGTATTAGTATGAATTAATTATAGTCATTTCTTCCCTATTGAAAACTGATGAATATATTATAATATTTTTACTTACTTAAGATTAAAAGCCTACCTGCACTGACATAATTTATTTTAATAAGTAGAATATTAGTGTTTTTCTTATGTTAAAGAAAAATTATGTCTTTTTCATATTTTATGAAATATGAAAATATTTCATATCTTATGAATCCCTGTATAATTTTCTAAAAATGTGCTCTCTAGTACCTGGGAATATGTTCATGAAGTTTTATTATACAGCAAATGCAGGTAGCATAAGTCTAATAAGTAATAATTTAGACTCTAACTTTTATAGTTTTATTATTATAGTATCTGTATTATTCAACTAATTTTTATTATAATATAAATTTTAATGGTTAGCTGCTAATTAATTGCTAACTGTATATTTGACAGATTTCTAAATCTTCTAACAGGTAAAAAACCTCCTATATTCTAACACTCTTGCTTTACAAAGGGTAAAGCAAGAGTGTTAGAATTCTAATTTTTATTTTTACAATTACAAAGATATACAATTAAATAGTTCATATTTGGGTTTTGGTGATACAGTGTTCCAGCACCCATCCCTCCACCAGTGCCCATCTCCCACCACCAACATCCCAGGTTCCCTCCCCCTTCCCCAGCCCTCCTCCATGGCAGGTTCTTTATTTCTTTCCCTTTCTCTCTCTTTCTCTTTTCCTTCCCCTCCAGACTATGGATTACAAAACATACATTAGAGGGTTGTCATGTGTATCTTTTTGCCTCTATTTAATGCTCAGTTCTAGGTTGGCATTAGTATCCTCGACAATTGTTAGCACATTGTTCCATTTTCTGTCTTACCTAGCCTCTGACTCCCACCCGTTTGTGATAATTTCCACCTTACATAGGGGAATTTTTAAGGTCGCAAAATTTGACAGCTGGTAGGGTGAAGTCTATATTCAAATCCAGTTCTGTTAGACTCTTTCAAATGTAAAATAATAATGCAGAAGCTCTTGAAGAAGATATAGAAAATGGTTCATTGTTCTTCATGTTAGAACACAAATTTGGAAAGTATGAATGACTTTAGAGATTTTTATAGCTACAGGGGAGTGAGGGATTGTAATATACCAGTTCAACATTATGCTTAAATAAGACATTTGACTAATTACTGAGAATGTATTAGATAAAAGAAATCTGGTGCTAATATTCAAGATATAAAAAATACCCACAAAGTTCAACCATTAAAGTCACCCAAACTCCATAAAAAAAATGGAAGAGAGGAACAGATACTTCTCTGAAGAAGACATGCTGATGGCCAATAGCATATGGAACGTGTCTGTCTTCTCCTGTTAGAAGCAATCCAAGGGCAATTGGGGTTTGAAGAGTAACTAATTCAGAATTAATTAACTCACACCACAAATGTCTTAACCATCTTCCTGTGTCTATACAAAAAATCCTTTGTACTCACACAAGCCGTATGTACAGGGCATACAGGAAAGAGAAAAGCAAACTTTCCTTTACAGTATAAACCCCAGGGCTGAGAACAAAGATCACTACAATATTGGCTTTAGACAACATACTTTCTCAAAACATATTTCAACTTTTCTTGAAGAATTGAGAAGCCCAGTTCATTTTTCTTTTCTGTATGCTTGGTAGAATTCAACAATGTATTCATCAAGCCCTGGCCCTTGTTTTATAGGAAGCTTTTATATTACTATTTCAATTTTCTTATTTATGATTGCCCTATACAGATTTTCTATTTATTCCTGATTCAGTCTTGGAATGTATCTAGGATTTCTTCTAGGTTGTTCTTTTTTTTTTTGTCACATTGTTGTTCCTAATACCCTCCTTTGGCCCTTTGTATCTCTGTAGTGGTTGTTGTAGTAAGCTCACTTTTTTTTCTTGATTTTATTTGTGGCATTTTTCTTTCCTCTTTTTTTTGTGATTCTGACTAAAGATTTTCAGCTCTAAGTTTAACTGATTTTTTGGAAATGTTCTTCTGATCTCTACATCATTAATTTCAGTTCTAATTCCTTCTACTGATAATTTCACTTTGTTTTTCTTCCTTATCTAATCCCTTTAGTTTAGGGTTAGGTTTTCTTTGTGATTTTCCTTGCTCCCTGGATGCTTTATTGCTATAAGATTCTCTCATGCTACTAAACTATCAAGTCAACAAAGAAATAAAGGGTGTAATATAAATTTATTTGAAGTTAATGTAAGTGAAGATTAGAGTTAATGTAAGTGATGACTTAGAGTCTTCTAGATGTCATACAGTACTTTTACCAAAGTTGATCAATCTAATATCCTGCAAACAGAGTGAAGACAAGCTGGTAAATATTAATTTATAGCTCTTAAAATGTGTAATTATTATTGGAGGTTCTATAGTCTTTTGACAATACCAGAGAATTAATATGAGGTGACAGTCTAGCACTTATTTTATGTCACTTCACACAAAAATAACCACATTCAATGTTGTTATTAATATCCCTGGAAAGAAGATATACTTAATACAATGACTTTTATAAAGTTTCACATTTATGTAACCTAAACTAGATCATTCATACTAATAATTTTAGCTTGTGTAAATATTTTCTGGTTTATCAATACATTGTTGCTTGAAGTAACAGAGGATGGATGCAAAGCACACAGGAACTTGCAAAAGATGACAACATTGTGCCCAGTGACAACTCATACTGCATGCATTTTTTTTCTCAAGTTGGCTGTGTGTGTGTGTGAGTGTGTGCTTGTGTGCATGTGTGCGATGAGAAACTTAAAGCTACTGAAAAGTGAGTGTGTAGCTCCTGGGTAAATGTTAAAAGATGCTTGTAATTGGAGGAACGTGGGTGGGTAATTTGGGTGATAGCTTTAGGAAAATTAGGTAATTTTCTAAGAAATGACAAACTTACTAGGTTATTTCAAGGAGAAGTATGCCTGTGAATTAAAATAATAAATAGTGGAGAGTGGAAAATGTAGTTTGAGCAATGTATTCCAAATATCAAAGAAATTGACTGTTGTCAATTATATAACCTGTGCCTTAAGAGAGAAAAGGTTAAGCAGTTTATACAGGTAGCACAAGCGCAGTGAAGGGAATATAAATAATACATAAAATTAAAAATAAAAGCTTCTTTAAATTTTATGTAAAGATTTTCATGTATCAAGAAAACTTTAAAAATTAAAATTTAGATTTATAGTAGAATAACTCTAAAGTATAAGCATAATAGTTTGTAAGAAAAAAAATGATCACTGTAATTAAAATGATCACATTTGGAAAAGAATCTTTCAACATAACATAGCTCACAGACAAAAAAAACACACTTGAAACAATTTGAAATTTTTTCACGATTTTAAAACATTAATCAAATTTTAAAACTATTAATGAAATAGAATAATTAAACTATTTAATATGCTCCAGATCAAATGTCCTGTTTAATTGTTATCTATTAGAATTCCCTATAAAGTCAAGGAAACACATATGTCATCCCTGGACATCATAATAAAAAACCAAAGAAAACTAAAGTATTTAAGGGTAATAGGGAAAACTATAATTATTCTAAAAGTACAAGTTCTCTTTAGAAAATAAAAAATGATTCAGTGAAAAATTACTAAATGTTCTAAGACTTTACAGAAAATCCAAGTAACAAATATCATGGAATTTTGAATTATAGTGTAACAGGAATTATTAAGTTATCTTATACAAAGTATAGCAGGTTTAGACCCCATGGAAGACAACTTACACTTAATTCAAGGGTATATAAGAGAACCAGAAGGCATGGAGAATTAGAGTGTCACTTGAAAAAATTATTATTATAAAAATACCAGCTCTTCATATATAATTAAATAAATAAAATATGCCAAAAGCATATTAGCATCATTAATGCACTAGCTGTAAAACTGTTCTGGAAGGTAAATCATAAAACAATGGGTGCGTAATTCTCGGCCAGGGAGCTCCTAAGCAGTGCTTAGGGGGACTTCCCAGGTGACTCAGTCCATCATTTCCGAGAGAAAGGGCAGTTGTAGAGTAATGGGAGTGAGGTAAATGGCATATTAAGGCCTCAGTTTTATTTCTGTGTGTAGTGAAAATTAACGACTAATTAATGTTGAAATGGAAAACTTTTTATTTTTACAAATTAGGGAATTACTGAAAGATTAAAATGTGTTTATCTTCCAAGTCTTTAAAAATAGAGACACAAAGGAAATGCAAAATTGTCCCAAAAAATAAAAGAAAGAATTTTTGATATACTTAACATAGAAAATAACATAAGAAAGGTGCATCTATGTCGACTTGTACAACCTTTCTGGGAAACAATATGGACATTCCTCCAAAGACTAGAAATTGAGCTCCCTTTTGACCCAGCCATACTACTCCTGGTAATATACCCAGGGAAGCCAAAAACACACAGCGGAAACACAATCCGTACTTTTATTTTCATAGCAGCATTATTCACAATAGCCAGAACCTGGAAACAACCAGTATGCCCGAGAACTGATGACTGGATAAAGAAACTGTGGTACATCTACACAATGGAATACTATGCAGCTGTTAGGAAAAATGAAGTTATAAAATTTGCCTATAAATGGATGGACATGGAAAGGATCGTGTTGAGTGAAATTAGAAGAAAAGAGAGATATAGAATGACTGCATTTATTTGCATGACATACACACACATACACACACACACACACACACACACACACACATATATATATATATATACATATTATGGCACCAATATCCAGTGTCAGGTGAAGCGTGGAACATGTGTGAATAAATGTCGAAAGGGCTAATACCAACCTAGAACTGAGCATTAAATACAGGCAAAAAACTGCACATGATGGCCTCTAAGTGTATGTAGTACAACCCACAATGTGTAAGAGAAGGAAAAGAGAGAGAAGGAGAGAGAAAAGAGATAAAGAACCTGTCATTTAGGCAGGCTATGGGAGGGGGAGGGAATTGGGGCAGGTAGTTGGGCACTGGTGGAGGGTGGGGTGCTGGAACACTATATGACCGAAACCTCTAAACATGAACAACATTGTAATTGTATATCTCACGGTGGTATAATAAAATATTTAATAAAAAAGGTACAACTATGGTTAGAATAATAAATTTTCTGATTAAAAGTAAGCGTGGGAAGTGGGTAAAAATAAATTTATCTATAGACTTCACTTGTATCACTTCACTTGTCTTCCTGTTGTTCATCATTTTTCTCAAGCAGGCACCAGTAACATCTCATATGTCCTTGGACTACATGCTAGTTGTCCTTGGAGCAGTTGCCCTTGGACTACATGCTAGTGTAGTCCAAGGGCATCTGCTCGCTCCAGGAACACGGAGAGCCTCAGACCATTCCTTCAGATCATAGGAATAAGGTCTATAATTGTTACTAGTTTTTGGCATATCAAATAGACTAACTGTAGCAAAAATATATGTAAACTTGAAATTTATTTCAGTCTACAAAAATACAGTATTCTCTTGGTAATTGGTTTTCTGGAAAGAGGAAAAAATTTATTTGGTGCTTTGTTTTGCAAAGTTTAGTAAAATTTGAATATTTTCTATGAAAAATATATTCTTATTATGTAGCTTTTCAATTGTAGGAAAAGGAGATACTTCCAACTTGGCTCACCACCCATACCTCAATGCAAATAAATTTTTTTCATTCATCCACTCACTCACTGAGGCAAAGATAAATGAAGAATTAAGAATCCATTTTAGAAAGGAATAAAACTAATAGATTTATCAAAAAAATTTAATTCTGAGGAAGAAACATGAAATACAAGTATGCATCAAATATTGCATGAAACACACTAAAATATTTTCCTCTTGTTAAAATTCATGTTACCAAGCATCTATTTATCTGACAGTCCTAAAAGGTATAGGTGAGGAAAATAATATCAGTCAACTGTAAAAAACACGGTAGTTACCTGAGTGGGGTGGGTAAAGAATGGGTCGAGGAATATACTGTAGGTAGTAAAGGGTCATGGGTGGAGTCAACCATGTGTGGTGGGCGCTGTCAGGTTTGTAGACATTGGATGTGTGAAGATGTACTCCTGAAAATTTAGAGCCTTTAAAGCAATTGAAAAAATTTAATAAAATTTGATTTTTATAAAATAAAATCATGGCTAGAGCTAGCCAGGGTATGTTGTGTGAAGTCAGTAAGAATGACAGGGACAGATACAGAATGATCACTCTTATATATGGAACTTACAGACACACAGCGAGGTGGCAACAAAGGCTAAAAGGCAGCATAATGAGAGAACTGATCTATACCATTGAAGTGTGTGTGTATGTGTGTGTGTGTGAGTGTGTGGTGTCTGTGTGTGTTGGAGGATCAGATTGAGGGATGTCAGAGTTGTTGGACAAGGGATATGGTAGACTGGTGATGGGTGTGTGTTGGAATTATAAACCATAGAATCTCAATAAAATTTTTAAATGGAAATCTGTCTAAGAAGGCAGTATTCATATCTGAAGGAAATTTATTAAACTGGAGGATTAGAAGCTGGAGCACAAGATGAATCCTTACTCTTAAATTAGTATCCAAACTGAAAAGAAAGTTAACATATCTCTAATTGCAAAAGAAGACCTGGGAATACAGAGGTGAGGGTGTGTGTGTGTGTGTGTGTGTGTGTGTGTGTGTGTGTGTGTGTGTGTGTGTGTGTGTGTATGTGTGTGGCACATGTGTGTGTGAGCATGCACACGTTAGTATATGAGGATGGTCCCAAGAGTAGAGCTTTGGGTAGGAAGGTGGCAGCATGATTAGTTTCCTTTACGCAGGGACTACCCTGGCCACGATTATTTTTAGACTAGCACAGAAAGTTCTCAGGAACAATATACTAGCCCGACTCACAGGAGGGTAGGACTCTTGGTTAGGCTACCTGGAGAGATGAGAATGAGGTGTGGATGATATCCTGTGATTGTATACCATGAGTATTAACCTTTAGGGTGAGAAGGTTCTGGGTTTTCTTAAAAATCAGAAATTGTTAAAATAAGAGCATTTGCAAACATTTTCAGGATATGAATTTCAGAGTAGTTGCTGTTTGTCTGGCATTGGTGGGTAGGTAGTCCCATATTTTTAGTGAATTTTCCATTTGTAGGGCTTTGGATTTTTTAGTACAAGTTTTTATTCTCCTGAAATCCTTTGTTTTTTAGCTAAGATCATTAAAAATGTACATTAACATAATTCCTTTTGTTTGATGACCATATATATCAAAATTAAAAGCTAGAGAGCTCATAAAGAAAAATATCATTAAAACCTATTCAAAGAGGAACCGATTGTATTTAAAACAGTTTGCTATAATAATCCATCATGCCCATCATTTAATTTTTGATTAATACATATTTTATAGAGATGGAAATGGTGGAAGGATAGAAGTAAAAACCCATAAATATACCAGTAAAAAATATGACATACATAGAAATATTCTTTTTTCATTTTAATCTGCTTGTCAACTCTTTGATGTAGACATTATTATCTCAACTCTAAAAAGAAAAACACTAAGTTTCAGACAGTTTAATTAGCATCCCTAAGGTCTGAGTGATCGCTAGGAGAAGTGAAAACTAGTTGATCTTTTCTAAAACCCAGGATAAGTTCCCTGCAATGCTTTCCTGTAGTTACCATGGCCCCACATACATTTTGGGGTATCCCAGAAGCATTCTGCCCTCAATTAGAGATGTCTGGGTAAAACTAGCTTTGCTTATGTAATTTATTTTATTATAACCATTTTCTAACTTATTGCATTTGAAAATAGTTTCACATCTTTTCATTAAAAATTTTTTACCAGACTAACTTCCAAATATAAAATGAAATTAAGTTAGAGGGAAATAAATATACTTTGGGAAATTATGGAAGAAAATTATTGTGCTCAACTTTTTCCCACTTCAGTGATCACTCTTTGGGGAGTCATAAGATATTTCAGAAAGATAAATCATCTATTCAACTTCACCTACAGAAAAATACTGAAACTCCTGGAAAGTTATCTCGAAAGGTAAGACTTCTTTAGCACAGATTTTGATTGGGAAACTAATCACTTTAAGGACAATACTCCCATACTTATGAAAGTTGCCACTTTGGAATTGCATAGATTAATGGATGCATGTTAATTTGAGGACATTTATGAAACAGAATGACATATTTAACTAAGCGCTTGTTAACAATTTGAAGCAATTACGTGAACAATTACTATAACTTCAATATAATAATAAGTCAATTGGTTTTATGGGAAAGTAATTTGTAATAAATCTGTTAAGCTTCTCCTATTCATATTAACATGTCTCCATTAGGAAGTGAATAGAACAGAAATTGCAAAGAGGAAATCGTAGATGGCAGAAAATAACACAATTTTGTTCGTTTTAAGCTGCTTTGGTCAGCGTCGATGCAATTTAAATCAGGACAGATTAATATTCACTATATATATATATATATATATATATATATGCGAAAGATTTATGCGATCTGAAGAGAAACCAGAGTATGCAGAGACAGACATGGGGCAGAGCTGCTACTTGCTCTCACTGTGCACAGCTGCTCATGAGGTTCTCGGGAGGGATGGCGCCTCACAACAAGACAGTCGACCCCACTCCATGAGGACCTCCATTTTCCACATCCAGACTTCCCCCTCGTCAGAACTCCACCCAGCAGACCAGCCTATCACAGCCCGGCTCGCAAGGCCGCAAGCAGCTGCGCTGTTCATCAATAAATGCTGGATTTTGAGATGACTACAAGAGTATGCTACCCTACGGCAGAGCCTGGCAAGCTACCCGTGTTGTATTTGATATGCCAGATACCAGTAACAATTATAGACCTCATTCCAATGACATGATGGAATGGTTTGAGGCTCTTTATGTTCCTGGAGCAAGCAGGTACCCTTGGGCTCTACTTGCATGAGACAGGTCAACAGGTCATATGGAGATGTTACTGGTGCCCACTCGAGCAAATCGACGATGAGCGGGAAGACAGTGACAGTTATATATATATATATATATATATATATATATATATATATATTATAAATAGCAGTAAATATATAATAGTATAGATAAAATACTATTGTATATATAGTATTTATAATAGTATATAATGTATGATATATAATAGTCACTATATATTTTATATAAATAAAATAACCGAGAAAAGATTTCTGTATTTTGATGACAGTATTTCATGCTGCTAGATAAGAATTTTATTCCCTATATGGTGTCTCAAATTACTGCAAAACCGAATTGCATCGTCAGCAGTGAACTTTGATTGGGGAGGGGGAGGTTGACATCTATAGAATGGTCCAATTCCCTACTTTAAGTAAAAATTCTATCACCCTGTCATTTACATCAGAGAACAAATTTCTAGCATATGACTCTGCCACCACAAACACCCCCACAGTCTGGGTGTTTCATCATAAAAAAACGTCAGACGGTGCATTAGTTTGCAATCTTTCTACGTGAATATAACATAATGAGGCCAAAAGAGAGCTGTTTGCAGGCATTGTTTGGAAACTGTTAGGAAACTCAGTCTGCACTGACAGTTCCAGGGCTCAGCATGTGAGGGTGTCCACAAGGAAAAGTTAGAAATCACAGAGATTGACCCTAAAAAACCTAAAAAACCCAAGTCTACGAAATCTCAGCACTGCTGAGGAAAACGCTGAAAGGTTCACGTTTCATTTGCACACTAGAGAAAAAGAGAAAATGAGTGATTCTGATCTTTATCCTGTTTACACCATCACATGTTGTTAATAAATGTTTTTAATTCACAGCCTGCCATTCACAGATCAATAATGCATCAGTATCAGGTGATTTTAGAGTGCTCCTTCTTCATTGTATCATAGATCTATATTCTCAGTGAGAATATGCAGTCAGTATTTTATGTCTGGGACTTTAACATTTGCATTACACTTCAACATAATACTTCAGGCATATATTGTTAAAATAAGGAAGCAGAAGGATAAGACACCCCATGATTTTCACCAAATCATAGATAGAAAAGTGGCAAGCATTCGAACTTGGCATTGAAGCCACACAGGTGTTTTAATATCCCATATCTTATGCCAAAAGTTACATGACAAGTACACATGTAAAGGCTATATATAAGCTTTGAGTTATAAATTCAGCAAAATTCTATTTTTTATGTCGAGTTTTGTTTTTAACAACTACATCCACACACCCCAAATTCTGGGGCGTGGTCAGTGTGTCATTTCAGATCGCATCCCACCTGTTGCTATCATGCTTTACACATTAATTCATGCTAGACAAAAAGCTACATAAAAGTGATAATTACTATTAGTACTTTCTATTTTATGGAAATAAAAGTACTGAATATTTAAGAGATTAAGTAAGTGATCCAATATCTTATAGCTAGTAAATAAATTGAGAGATGAAATGAGATTTGCATGCATCAAGTCTGGTCACTGTTTTATAACGCCAATCACTGTAATATCTGGGAGATGTTATCACCACTGTCATCATGCCTACAGACAAGTGTCAGCTTTATTGCAAAGTGCATAGCTGTCACTAGACAGTCCTATGTTTTCAATGTGTGATTTAAATCAAGATTTAACTTATATGATAGTCCAAGACTCTGGAAACTTCTTAGCTAATTCAATTGACAAAGAGTAAAATTTGCTTTTTCTTCACTGTACTTTTCCTAGAATTGAGACTGCTATTTAAAAGTTAATAATATAGGGGTGGAGGGATGGATTTTACAGCAGGTAGGATGTTTGCCTTGCATGAGGTAAACCCCTATTCACACCTCAGCTACACTCCTGGAGTTTTGCCAGGAGTGATCCTTGAGCCCAGAGCCCAGAGTAAGCACTGAGCACCACCAGGTGAGACCCCCCAACAACACAACACAAAACAAAAAACACTAAATAAAGTCTGTAATATATATCAGATGATGAAATCATTATATATTCTCCATGTGATAGCTATGTAATATATAACATTATAAGTGCTGTGTATTAGGTTCTATACCAATAGTTCAAGGAATTTTAGTAATAACTATCAGCTTTGGGTAGTTAGTGCCAGGGACCCAACTAGTTTTGAATCTCAGGAAATGGTGGAAGTATTCACACAGGTGATAGACAAAGAGAAATGCCTTGTACATGTACCCAAACCCCTAGCTCTTCTCGAATATTTTACATTTTCATTCACAAAGAGGACACAACTGAAATCTATAAAGATATATTCAGAGAGATACTATATGGGGGAAGGTGCTTGTCTTGCTCATAACTGATCCTGGCTCAGATTGCCTATGGGCGCTGAGCACCACCAAGGGTGATACTGTGTCCAGAGCCAGGAAGAAGTATGGAAGTATGCACTGGGCCTCACCAGGTGTGGGCCCAAACCAAATAAATGAACAATCTATGAGTCTACTGCCAGCAATGTTCTGAGTTCATTAAATAACAACAATAATCATGAATGAGTTAAGAAATATTTATTGACTACTTCTTGCATGCCTTTTATTCTCCTGCATTTGAGATCCCACGTGATAAAGGGAAAAAAAGAGTATTAAACCTACTTAGAATTTAGAAATGTAGCTTAGAAAATAAATATACATAGGTTTATAGTCACTTACCCATTGAAGAATAACTGAGCACCTACTATGTGCCAGATACTAGAAATTAAAGTACTGGGAACAAAAATGACATCCTAATATTTTTTTCAATGTGCAGATAGTCACTATCACTATCACTGTCTTCCCGTTCATCATCTATTTGCTAGAGCAGGCACCAGTAATATCACCATATGTCCTGTCTCATGGTAGTAGTACCCAAAGGCATCGCTTGCTCCAGGAACATAAAGAACCTCAAACTATTGTATTAGGTCATGGGAATGACCTAATATAAATGTTACTGGTATTTGGCATATCAAATCACGACATGAGCAGCTTACCAGGCTTGCCATGCGGGTGGCATACTTTTGTAGTCACCTCTAAATAAGGCATTTATTGATGAACCAGCGGTCACTAGGACTGCACGAGCAGGGCTGTGATAGTCTGGTCTGCTGGGTGGAGTTGTGATGAGAAGTAAGTCGGATGTGGAAAATGGCGGCCCCCATGGTGTAGGGGGGGTCGTCTGGCTTGTAGTGAGGCTCTGCTGGGGTTGCAGGCCAGGGCTAGAACCCGCCATGCCTCCTGGGCGCCTCATGAGCGTCTCTGCACAGGGAGAGCAAGTAGCAGCTCTGTCTCATGTCTGAGAGTCTCTGGTGTGCAGATAGTATATATCTTAACAAAGGAGACAAAAACCAGATATCTATTTGAAAGTTTAATAAACATGTGTGCTTTGAAAGAAAAGATCTCTGTTCCATTTCATTTGCTTACTTAGTTATTGGATTTGGGCCCCAGGCCTGCCTGTGCTCAGGAATCACTCCTAGTGGGGCTCAAAAACCATATGTGTTGCTGCGCATTTAACCTAAGTCAACTGCATGCAAGAAAAGTGCCAGACTCGCTGAGCTGTCATTCTGGGCTGGAATGATATTTGTAGGTGACTACATACTGCTCATGTCAGGAGAAAGCACCATGGCACTGGGTAACTGGACACTGAAAATTCACACACACTCACACACATACACTGCACACACATACACACACACTCACACATCACACACACACCCTCACACGCACAAACACACATACACACACTCACCACTCACACACACACTATCACACACTCACACACACATTCACACACATTCACACACACTCACACATACTCACACACACACATTCACACACACACACTCCCCTTGCCTCTTGATTCATGAAAAGCCTATGCGCATCTCCACTACTCCTTGCTTTTTACAATAGGTGGCAGTGATTTGGCAGGCCATGTGTAGTGCCGTATCAAAGAGAGTTAAGTAGAATACAAAGACAAGGCCTAACCCCTAAACTATCTATCCTGCCTTGTTTATTTTTAAATTAAGCCTTTTTTTTATTACTGGAGGAGAGGTCATGCTTGGGCCACGCCCAGCAGTGCTTGGCCTGCTTTTTGGCTGTTCCCAGAGGTGTTAAGGACATGGCAAAGGTAAATTTCCATGTTTCCGGAAGCTCAGTGATTTTTAATGTAAGAATTATTATGTTATATTAAAAATGCAATTGAAATATTTATATGCCTTCTTTGGTTTTAGCATCTGAAAGAATTATGCCAAACAAATTTCTAATCTTACCATCTCTTTTTGGTCTGATTCACATTTTATTTCCCTTTCTTCTGCAAAGCTCTTTCCATGTCCAAGGTGAAGTTTCCTCTTTGTCCAGAATAAACCTATTTCCATGTTCCTTAGAATCCTGAAGATTTTTCTCTTTTTAGTAGCATGCAAAGTACTGTGTTATACTGAAGACCTTACTCTTCCCATATAACTAACTTAGCCCCCTTCTTACATGCAAAACCACCAATACAAAACTTAATTTTCCTTTGACCATAGCCCTATAAAGTTTCTCCTTTTCTGATTTTTTTTCTCATAACTTCAACAGTCAGCTATAAAAATAGGTTTATTTTTATAGCTGGGTTGTTGGTGTAAGGTTATATCATAGAAAAGCATTCAGCACATTGAGCGCTGAGTATACTGCTACCATACTGTTAATACTGGAATTAGCAAGGGGTATGCAGACTCATGAATCCAAGAGGTAAGAAGTGTGTGTGTGTGTGTGTGTGTGTGTGTGTGTGTGTGTGTGTTTCAGTTACCCGGCTACCAGGTTACCCATAGTGCTTTTCCTGGTATGAGTACTAAGTTGTTGGGGAGTCACTGGGTTCCCCAAACGATATCAGGGAACAAGTTCCCATCTACCTCTAAAGTCAGTTGGGAATGGATGAAAACTCAGGAGTCCAGCGCTTTTTTTTTTTTTTTTTTTGCTTTTTGGGTCACACCGGCGATGCTCAGGGGTTACTCCTGGCTCTGCACTCAGGAGTTACTCCTGGCGGTGCCGCGAGGGACTATATGGGATGCCGGGGATTGAACCCGGGCTGGCATGGGTCAGCCGCGTGCAAGGCAAACGCCCTACCTACTGGACTATCTCTCCGGCCCGGCGTAGTTTTAAAAGGCTTTATTCTCACAGGTTCTGGGTATACAATCCAGTAACAGGAAAACTCTGGAATTTAGGTTCCTAGCTGGGCCCTGGCCATGTGTAGGTTTAGAATCCTAGGCCAAGATGCTGCTACCACGTGCTAAGGAGAGAGAACAAAGAGGAAGGGAGGAGAGGCAGAGAGCAAAGAGAAGCCAACATGGTCAAAAAATCCTTTCTCTTTTCTCTTAGCTTATTTTATACAAAGAAGCCCACCAGAACCTTCAAGCCCAGCCATCATGGGTTATCTAGAGAGGAAGCCAGGTAAATGATCCTATTGAAATGCAGATCTTCAGGTGGCCTCTATGGCTTAAGCTTCATAAATGCCAGAGCTGACTCCCTGAGGTAAAATCTCCCTAGCAGAGTTGGGAGGGGCTGCATCTCTGAACCAGAAAGCAGTTCAGAGCGCAATTTGTAGAAAATGGCATTCATTTTCTTACCACATATATATACATATATAGCCAGCTGATTCCAGACTCTAGATCCCACTAAGTTCCAAAATCCGTCAGAATAATTCACGTTGGCATTACCTTTAGAGCGAGAGACATGTCAGTTTGCCTGGTGACATACTGGCATGTCTCTAAACTAGGAGAACTGATTACATTATGGTTGATCCAACATGGCCAAATACCCTTGGAATATCTACATGTATGTCCCTCATGGGAACCTGTGGGAATAGGAAGAGTATAGAACTGGGGAAAGCAAGATTCATAATATTCATGATCAAATATTTATGCTATATAAAATTATGAAATCAATCCAATTCTGCCCAAGCTCCCATTGTATCTGCTCTGGAGATTCCCTAAAGGCGGGAGTAGCTCTTCACATAAGTGTAGCCAGAGTCTAAGGCTCAGTAGGGCATGTCACTCAACACTAAGTAGTCAGCTACAAATATTATTCCAGACCAGAAAGATACTTCAGCGTGTCTGGCACTTGCCTTGCATGCAGTTGATCTAGGTTAAATCTGCAGCAACACTATGGTCTTTGAGCCCCACCAAGAGTGATCCCTGATCACAGAGCCAGGAGTCAGTCATGAGCACAATTGGCTGTGGCCCCAAAAATGAACAAGTACAGCCCTATAGTCATAGGAATTTCATTTGCTTCAATACTTAATGAATAGCTGTCATTCATTAAAACAATTTAGTGATGGTGAAATAGAGGTTCTCCCACACTGACATTTTTGAGGCAAATTGTGGTCAAAAAGCAAAAAACTGGGAGTGCATGAAGAATCCACAGACAGATCTGGTGGTTGTCAAGTCTGAAATAATCACAACTTCCTAGACTTAAATGTAAAGAAAATGTGCATGACTGGGAGAAGTGATGTCTGAAGCATCACCTTCCTGATCTTTCAGAAACTAGGGTTTGACCTTGGTGACACCATGATGTTTTCTACTATCCTTGAACAAAGCTTAGCATCTATTTTACATTTGCAAAGAACGCCTTTACATTGAAGAGTCTTATAAATTCTTTAGAACAAAGTATTAAGATGATGAATGAGGGTTATCAAAAGAGGTGACTGAAATGACAGCAGGAAGTTACAGACCTATTTTTATCTGGTACTCATTTCTATTCACTCTATAAATATTAATGTATTCTGCTGTCTACAGCATGAAGATGACCACAGTCAGTTTTATCTGAACCAACTCCTAGAATTTATGCACATTTGGAAAGTACCCAGGTAAGACATTTCATTTCTGTTTTAATACTACTTTTTGGCTGGTGGGTTCTCCAGTGACAAATCAAAATATTTTTTGCACTTGATTGTAAAAACTGTCCTTACACTAATACTATGGAAGTTACTATATTTTTAATAAATCTTACCCTTCAGCAAATTCTGTTAATAATTATTCTTCACAGCTTTCAAATATAGTTGAAGAGCTGCTAGCACCTCCCAGAACAATCTAACATTCATTTAAAAATATCTCTCCTTTAGTTATTATATTTCAAGCATTTTTCTTCTTATTTATTTTATGAATTTGAGTTTGCATGTGTTACTTTTGTGAAACTGGATTTCCACACTTTGAATTTCACCATCTTCTTACTTAGATTCTTTTCTGGAATTCTCTGGGACCAAAAAAATATAAAATAAACAAAGGGATATAAATTCAAATTGAAAATTCCAGTGACAGCAAATGAACATAGGGCAATTTATTCTTTTATCTAAATATTTAGGTTATTTTGCGATACTAGGATTTTCAGGAAGTGAAGTCTGGAGAATATATGCCACAGTTTGGACTTATCTGTAGTCAAAGTTGTTCTGAGCTGAACAAGATAAAAATGGGCCTTGGGTAATGTAAATGTCATAAGTATCTAAAGCAAAATCTGATATAAAAAGGCAACTAAAATGATTTTAGTGACAATAATAGTTATCACAAAGTGAGTTATTGCACATTTTACATGCAATACCTGAGATAAATTTCCCCTGACAATCCTGATATTATATACCATCTTCAGAACCAAGGAACTGAATTTCTAGAGGGTTCAGAACCTTGCCAGGGTCATGCAGTTCAAAACTGAACTCAGGTCTGTCAAAAATTTACAAAGATCATATTTTATTCAACTTACTGTCTCCGTGTGTGTCTCTCATTCTCCCACCGGCCCCCCCCCTTAACCTCCACAAAAATCAAGCCTCATGGGAAAAATCATAGAAAAGGCAGGACAGGAAATTTAGACAATCTAATTCTAACGTCTGGATTTTAGCTTAACTGCATGGATATGTATAGGCTCCCATCAAGATAGCAGATGAACAAAAGGATAGTTTACTTGTTCCAAAGAATTTGTGTGCACATGTGTGGAGCCAAGGCTTGAGTTTTACCTGAAAGTCCAGAAGTTTTCCCACTGAACCACATCCCCAGTCTTCTTCTTCTAAAATAATGTCTTAAAAAATGGTAGCGGGAGACATCATAATGCATTTTTTTTTTTCCTTATTTAATTTTTATTTATATTTAAAAAAAAATTATAAAAACAAAAAAAAAGGAAAAAAAAAAAAAAAAAAAAAAAAAAAAAAAAATATTTTGGGTTTTTGTAAAATAATTTTTCCCCCCCCCCCCCCCCCCCCACAGCCCACATCCCACCACCAACTCCCCGGTTCCCTCCCCCCCCCCCCCTTCTTTCTTATTTTTCCCTTCTCCTTCTATTAGAACATACATAAAAAGTGTGTCTCTTTTGCCTCTATTTTCTGTTTCTTCGTAACATCTCAGTCCATCCATTTATACAAATTTTTATTGTTCATTTCTAAAAACAAAAGGTGGGGGGTGTTAAAAAAAAAAAAAAAGGGGGTGGTTCGAAACAGGGGCCCCAGGAGTGGTGGGGGGGGGTAAAGGGGTTTAACATTGGGAGGAAAACAAACAGAAAAGGACACCACCGGCATCCAAAAGAATGGAAGTATCCCTTTTCCCCCCCGCAGCCTTGTTGTTCTTTTTTAAAGGTGTGAAATTCCTAGAAGACAAAGAACTATTTAGTACTGGTTTGGGGAGGATTAGGATTTCCTCCTAATCCTGAGATGCTGAGAAAAAAACAGTCCATTCTGTTTCCGTTTCTCCTTTTCGTCTCCTGCCCTATTCAGAAGCCCAGTGTCTTTAGGATTGAAAGTGCTGGTGCCTGCAGAGTTAATTTAGGACTAGACCATTTCTGCACTGAACACAGGAAGCTTCCTCTAAGGCCAGGTCTCAATGTTTTTTGGAGGAGGCTCTCTACTGCCACCTAGATTATAAATTAACTTTTCTAACAATACTTCACTAGGATTCTTTTTCACCATATACTCACCACTGCTCTTCATCTTGCTTTGATATATCCATTTTAACAGTTGTGTGCTTCAACCTGAGTCAGCAGTGCGTAAGTACCTGGGCCACACTTGATTCTAAGGGACAAATTCCACTCGTCCATGATGCAGGATCTTTTTGTCGTGCTTGAATTTGGCTACCAGTCTGTAGCAGCTAATATCAGGAACACTGGCCTGTAATTTTATGGCCATGTGCTTTTCTGGCTTTATCTATTAAATCATGAAGAAGTTGGTCCTTTTTAAAGTTTTTTGGAAGGAAAAGAAAACTTTGGCTAAAGGTTTGTCAATTGTATTTGTGTTTTAAAATACATCTTGTGTGCCAGAGCAATAGCACAGCAGGTAGGGCACTTGCCTTGAATGTGGCCGACCCAGGTTCAATCCCCGGCATCCCATATGGTCCCCCAAGCACTACCAGGAGTAATTCCTGAGTGCAGAACCAGGAGTAACCCCTGAGCATTGTCAGGTGTAACCCAAAAACAAACAAACAAATAAAGAAATAAATAAACAGGCAAATAAATAATGATAGATAGATAGATAGATAGATAGATAGATAGATAGATAGATAGATAGATAGATAGATGAGTAAGTAAATAAACACATCTCTGCATTGATTAATCACTGACCATTTCTATTGCTTGAATCTCTTTTCATTTATTTCAACTCTAATCCTTTTGCTAACTTTAGGCACAGCATATTCCTGTATTTATAGTTTCCTTAATATGATAAGCAGGGCTTTGGTGATCTGTATTTTTCAGTATTTAATGCATTTTCTCTCTAAACTTTCCCATGAGCAGTCCTCTTGCTATACTACATAATTTCTGATCTGCTATATTTCCATCTTCATTTGCTGTAAGGTTCTTTTTAATTTCCCATTTGATTGCCTCTTTAACACTGTGGTTGGTCCTGAGTGTGGATTTCATTTCCATATATTGGAGAGCACCAGCTGAAGGTGCCTGTGGAGTAACTGAGGTCAGTTTCAGTGACCTGAGTAACGGTGTAGCAGTAGCTGTGAGGGCCCCTGGACACAGTCAGGGCCCTGGACTGAGGTGGGCATATAGCTATATAGAGTCAAGGAATAAAGAACTAAAATTGAACTGGGGCTGTAGTTCATCAGCCTGGAAACACTTCACAGTAGTGGAGGCTGGTGTTGGGAATAAGAAAAAATTCAAGGTACAATTTTCGACAAAGATGTTTTCCTTTTCTCTTTTTAGACAGTGCCTCTCGACAGTACTCAAAAAAATATGATGTCCATCTGCAATGCCTACTGAAAACCCAGGTATTTTAATTTATTGATTCATGAATAAATTCAATAAGCATTTACCATTTTTCTAAACTTTCACAACTTTTCTTGCATATAAAAAGAGATAAAATGGGCCTATAGTCGAGACACTTTCATTTATTAGAAAAGACAGAGGAATAGATGTTGTAAACAAGTATCAGGGAAATGGGAAGCATATAGGATACATGAAAGAAGGTTATCAATTTGATTTATCTAATCTGGATGGTGAAAAATAAATACAGCAGTTTTCAAAGGGGTAGGGAGAGGAAGGAATATACAGGGTTACCTTCTAGAAAAGACCATGAACAGAAGCAGGGAGCAGAGAGCCTGATTTGATTAGGGAACTGTTAGTTTTGAAATGGCCATAATTAGATTTTTAAGGTTAGAGTCCAGAAAGATGCAACATAAAAGAGGTTAATAACAGGGGGTCAAGATATGAAGGATCTTGAAGAAATTTTACAAGCGATCTAATGATTTTCTAATTCATCAGTTGATGATTTGTAGCCATTATGCAGGCAACAGACTAATATATGTGTGATTAGAACATTTTATTACTTCCGATAGATATAAAAGCATAGACTAAAGACTACGGATGGCAAGGAAGGGACAGCTCAAAGCTAGCAAAAATATATAATTTATACAATCTGGTGAAAGATTATGGGCAAACAAATTAACAGAGTGTAGATAGTACCTCCGGATTCCTGTTAAATGTTATTTCCTGTTCATTGCATGGAGATGTCATGAAATGGAGAACAGAGACAAGCTTGGCTGGGAAAAGATAAACTTAGACTAAAGTTACTGAGATTTGATGTGCTCTTGGTCACCCAAGTTATAGTCACTCTGAGGCAGAAAATTCATTGTTCTTTTTTTCCTCCAAAAAAAAAAAAAAGATTGATCTGCTATAGACAAAACATTTGCTTACTGAAAGATACATGGGAATGTTTTTAAAACAAATGAGGGCTAATTTTTCTTTTGATATACATTTAATTACACTCTGGATACAAAAAAATGCGCAGATCTTAAGCAACTGTTTCTAATATTAATAGCTAGTCAGAAAACCAATAAAGCATAGTTTAATGTAGATACCAAACATATGTGGATTGCACACAAATATCTAAAGTCATGAGGATGACAAATACATGACTCATAAACCTTCTCAAAGTATAACATCTTCGTGCTTTCATGCTAACTTCAGTTTTCTTTCTTGAGTATGCCCTGAAACTGGAAATTTAATACGTAAAATGTGATAAAAACCTAAATAAAATATCAAATGTAAAAACAATTTGTAAAGATATTATTTTAAATCTCACAAAAGTATGATTATTAGTTTTTCATTTTTACTCAACACTGTGAATTGTTTGGACAGTTCATGTAATTTAAAATTACCAAGATACCTAGGTACAATAACACCAAACATTAGCCAAGCGGCACAAATGCTGGCTGACTTCGACCGAGAATGTGGAAAGATAGATCTATAGCTGAATCTAAAGAAAACTATGTTTATGAAAAATGAACTAGTTCCAGAGGCCCCATTCACTCTCAATAGAACAAACATCTCTGAATGCAGCAGTTATGTGTACCTAGGTTGAGAAGTCAACATGATGAACAACCTAAAACCTGAGCTGCGCAGGAGGAAGAGAGCGGCATGGAATGCCTTCAAAGGCATCGAAGAAATAGCTAAAAAGGACAAAGAACCTCCAGCTCCGGGCACATCTCTTCAACTCCACCGTTCTCCCTGCATTAATATATGCCTCAGAGACCTGGGCCCTACGAAAGCAGGTTGAGAATGCTATTCGGGTCTCCCAGAGAGGAATTGAAAGAGCTATGCTTGGAATATCACGCCTCACTCAAGTGAGAGAAGAAATCCGGAGTTCTGACCTCTGTCGCAATTCCAGAATCAGGGACACTGTCTCGTTTGCCAAGGCATCGAAAATCAGATGGGCTGGACATGTAATGCGATTTGGAGATGACCACTGGACTAGAGCCGTTACCGACTGGATCCCATGGGATGTCAAAAGATCACGTGGCCGCCCATCTACAAGATGTCAGACTTCCTTGTCAAGACCCTGAAGGAACAGTTTGAGGCTTTTCATATTCCTGAATCAACCAGATGCCATTGGGCTACATTGGCACGTGATAGGGTCCAATGGAAATGTTACTGGTGCCCGCTCGAGCAAAGCGATAAATAATGGGATTCAAGTGATCAAGTGATTCCTTGACTATATGTAACTATGCTTCAGAGGTTATAGTAATCTACATAAGTATCAATTTTAATGATTTAGTACACTGTTATATCATACATAGTTTTATAAACAGACACAAATAGCACCTTTCAAAGATCCTTATTTCCAGATATAAAAATCTGATGATATATGAGAAGTCCCCAGTATTTTCTCCACAATCAGAGAAATCATTGCCAACTGAAATGTGTTTCAATCTGACTTAAGAGTTAGGAACATATTAAAGAAATGCTATTAGCACATTTTGCACATATTAGCACAGTGACTATGATGTGGGTGTATAAATTCAAGAAAATGAGATTTTTGTTTTGCTTGTTTTGTTTTGTTTTGAGGTTGTACCCAGCTATGCTCAGGGATTGCTCCTGACAGGCTCAGAGGTCCTTACTTTTTTCCTTTTTTATTACTAAAACACTGTGAATTACAAATTTCTTTGCAGTACAATTGTTGCAAGCATTCATTGTTCAACACCAGTCCCACTGCCAGTGCCCCCCTACTGTCATCAAATGCTACCGCCCCCACCCCCATTCCCCACCCCACACCAGCTCCCATAGCTGACTGCAACAATATTGATCATTGCAACACATATATGGGAAAGGTCCTGGCATAGACCTGACCCTCCTCTGGGTGGTTTTGTTAACATGTCACATGGCCACTTTGCTGCACACTACTGGAAGAAGCTGTAATAGTTGTTTCTCTGGTCGTTCTTCTTGGACTTACTGATCAGCCTTGTTCATGATCAGTTGTGAATGGTATCTGCACAGCTTGTAGTCACTCCCACTGGGTCATTGGAGGTGGGGGAGATGAGAGGACGGTCCTCAATCCCCCGTTCCAAGCCCAGATGGCATGCCCATGGACACTCACATGTTTACTCATCCGAGGCGATGATGAAACTAGTCAGTGAAGAAACCAGTTTCCCCACTCTTTGCTTCCTGGGCAGCTCCCCGCAGGCAGAAGCTGTAGCGGTGAGGTGTCTTGTCAATCTCTTGGCGTTATTGATCAGTCCTGGTACATGGTTGGTTGTAGATCACGTCTGTAGGGTTATAGTCACACCCACGGGGTCGTTGGAGGTGGGAGTATGAGGGAGGACCTCGATTCCCACTCCAATCCCTGCAGGCGCAACCACAGCAACCCACATGCTTGCTGGCCCTCAAAGTGAAGATGAAGCCGGCCAGGGATGGAGCCAGCCTCCCGCTATCGCTGCTTCTTGGGCCTCTCCCCTGTAGGCTGGAGCCATAGCACCTGCGCATCTGGTCATTCTCCTGGGTTACTCATCAGTTCTGTACCTGGTCGCTTGTAGATGATGTCTGTGAGGCTTGTGGTCACAACCACTGGGTCAACGGAGGTAGGGGAGATGAGGAGAGGGGTCTCAATCCCTACTTCAATCCCTGCTGTAACGACCACAACAACCCACGTGTTTGCTGGCCCTAGAAGCAACGATGAAGCTGGCCAGGCTGGCTCTAGCCTTCCCATCTCGCTGCCTCTTGGGCCGCTCTCCTTAGGCAGGAGCTGCATCAGCTGTGCATGTGGTCATTCTCGGAGGTCCTTTGGGTGCTGGAGATCAAACCTCGGTTGGTTGTTTACCAGGCTAGCACCTAACCCACTGTAATATCGCTCTGGCCCTGATTTAAGTATTTTAATATTTACATACATTTAGAAGTGACTATCTAATATATTTCGGGTTAATTTACTTCAGTTTCAACATTCTTTCTTAAATTAGATTTGTTGAATTATTTTGTGTGTGTGTATGTAGATGATGTATCTATAAAACAGTTTTTCAGTTTCTTATATTCTACTAATACAGTGAAAGTTAAGCAATATTTCTATATTCATCTTATATTTTAACTGGCATCATATAAGAAAAAATTAAGCAAACAAGAAACAGTAAGAATTTTTCCTCAGATATTACTTGAGGATTTTATTGAATTTTTACTAACTGAAATAATCAGAAATGCAGCTAGAACTGTGCTCTGATTTTGTTGATTATCGTTTGAAAGATAGAAAACTTATACAAATTAAGTGCTCAGAGTGGTATTCGGGAGTACCATATACAGAGAAAAGAAGTATAACATGAGATTTTAATCTTAATGAAGATTCCAATCAAAATCTTCTGATTTAAAGTTGCTTATCCTTACTAACTCATAATCACTGTCACCAAATGCTAATAAATGACCAAGTGGAACTCTTAGAAAGTTAAAATTCCCCACCAATGGTTTTAAAGTTGTATTAGAACCTAAGAACTGTCAAACTAATTACAAAGTAAATAATATAGATTATGAAATATTTACTTATGGGGCTGGAGTGTTAGTACAGTAGGTAGAGCATTTACCTTCCAGCAGCCAACCCGGGTTCGATTCCTGGCATCCCTATGGTCTTTAGAGCATGGCCAGGGGTAATTTCTGAGTGAAGAGACAGGAGTAATCCCTGAGTATCGACAGGTATGACCCAGAAAGCAAAAGAGGAAGGAAGGAAGGAAGGAAGGAAGGAAGGAAGGAAGGAAGGAAGGAAGGAAGGAAGGAAGGAAGGAAGGAAGGAAGGAAGGAAGGAAGGAAGGAAGGAAGGAAGGGAGGGAGGGAGGGAGGGAGGGAGGAGGGAGGGAGGGAGGGAGGGAGGGAGGGAGGGAGAGAGAGAGAGAGAGAGAGAGAAAGAAAGAAAGAAAGAAAGAAAGAAAGAAAAGAAAGAAAGAAAAGAAAGAAAGAAAGAAAGAAAAAGAAAGAAAGAAAGAAAAGAAAGAAAGAAAGAAAGAAAGAAAGAAAGAAAGAAAGAAAGAAAGAAAGAAAGAAAGAAAGAAAGAAAGAAAGAAAGAAAGAAAGAAAGAAAGAAAGAAAGAAAGAAAGAAAGAAAGAAAGAAAGAAAGAAAGAAAGAAAGAAAGAAAAAAGATCTATGCTCCAACAAAATTTGAGTTTATGAAACTCTGGTCTGAAAAGTATTAAGATTGTTCAAGCACTTAATCATATTACTTCATAACTCAGTTGCTGTACCAACTAGATAACCAGAAAAATATGTAACCAACAAATAAATAACTCAGCAAATAAATCAATAAATAACTCAGTGAGAAAAGCAGACTAATTCTTGTCTGACACTTTCCCTCTTATACCAAAGTCCAACTATATGGAGACAGACATAAAATGATAAATTTATGTACAAAGAAATGGGACGCACATTTATTTTATAATATATATCTTAGACCAGAAGCTCTTTTAGTAGCAATAGTATCTACATAGATTTTCAGAAGTTCTAGTTTCAAGTGTAATTTAAATAGAGTGGCAGTATGGACAGAATTCAGAAGCAGATATTCCGGTTTAATATGATAAGATTATACCAAAAACTTGGTCACTATAGTTTTTCTTGTATTAAACTATCCTAGTGTTTACATTATTATCACTAGAATAAATATATAAATTCAAGAAAATATATAATGATAGTTAAAAACTAATGACAGTGTGAATAGAATGGGCCAATTATGATATAATTAGTGGAAGATTAAAAAAGCATTCAAGAAAGGATAACTTATTTTATCATCATTATAGTTACTATTTTGAATGCTAATACAGATCTAGAAGAAAACACGCCACAAAACTGATTTGCATACACAACAAAATATAAAACATGACAAAAGAGCAAAATAACCATAAGAAGAAAAGAGAATTAAAGGAATAGGTAAGTGGACCAGTTGAATGGTCACAAGTGGAGAAGAGGAAGGAGAGAATGTCCAGTCACAAGGAGAATAGAGCACAGATACAGAATTCAAGGCTGCTTTCACAGAAATAAGGGGCAGAATAAACTAGGAGAAGTCCAGGCAATTATTTATAGAACTCTACCAGATTTTAAAATTAAAATGAGAGTAGGTCTTCAAAAAGGAAGTTAATCACTAGCCAACATAATTAGTATCCCAAGTAAGATAAAATATCCTTGAAGGATTCAATCAAAGGAATAACATGTTCTGACGTTTTACTTAAAATCTGCAAAATGATTGGTTATACATGAAGACTCCACGACGTACAAAGTAAATACTAATAACGTAGCTAGCACTATTATTAAACAGCAAGTTTAGGAAAAAGACATTGCCGTTATCGTGGAATTCTGGGTACCCTTTCATCTCTTTTCTTCCATCTAAGAAGCATTGTTTGCTTTGGTGAAAGTATTTTGTAGCAATGAAAATTTTAGGTCTCCTCTGAATGCCCACCTAAACGCAGTTAATATGTACTTTCTGAGCCCTGTGTCTTTTACTTGCATATTATCTTTAAGATTTAGCTACCTTGCTCCAATGCTTCTGATTCATTTTTATTGCTGTAGTACATGGGTGAGTGGACATCTATATTTACTTATATCATTCTGAGATAATACTCAGGTGTTTTCTAGGGTAAGTACGAAGGGTCATAGGCTTCAAAGGCAATACTGAATATTTTTATGCAATTATTTACTTTAGTTTTGGCTCATACCTGGGGTGCTCAGCTCAGGAGAGACAGTGGTAATAGGAAGAAGCCTGGGTCTGATATTTGGAAAGCACACACTTGGTCCATTGAGCCCCAGTACCGAATACTATTAAATAGGATGGTTCACATCTCACAGTCTATGAGAAAATACAAAGTTTTATTTTCACCAACCTGTGGTAGACTCCAGCTTCTAAATTTTTGCCTATGTGAGGCATATATAATGCTTTCTTTAGTTTTAATCACCCTGAAAAATAATAAATTTGCAACTCTTTACTATTTTAAAGTGTGACCTCAATTTTGTGTTTTATAAATTATGTATTTGATTTTTTAAATTTTTCTGTATTTAGCTTTTCAAAATGGATTTGTGGGAGTTATTTATATATTTACTCATTGTACATAATAAATATCTTTTGTCAGTTGGAGGCTGGTCTTTTCACTTTCATTATGTCTGAGTTACTAAATCAACTTTCTCCAAGCTTAGTTTACATAAAAGACCCATGTTTACTGTACATGTTTACTATTTTTAAATGCATATACCTAGATGAACACTGTAAGATATAAAACATTTTTATTACACCTAAAAGTGCCTAAGAGTCTCCTTCCCATTCTTGACATCACGAAACCAGAGATTTACTTTTGCACAGTCCTTGCTTTGTTGTTAAGCTTATGGAGGAAGTTACATTCAGCATTAAGTATAAAGTTATTTGGAGGCCATGCAATTATGTCATGAAATGAATAGCTTCTTACCAGGGAGAAGAGGCTTACTTCTATTCTTGGTTTGCTAATAAATTATATGTTATGAATGACTAATTAATTTTGCCATGATTATTTATGTTTGCACAGATGAGTGTAGGGTATATTTTTTTCTTTAAAAATATCTTTGCATTACTCTGGCAGACCAAAGTTAGGGAGGATCTGGAATTTTCCCCATATTATTTATGGCTTCAATTAAAAAAATTTGCTAAGTCTATTTGCATACATATTTATAGATGCTATCTCTGTATTTACTTTTGTGATGTTGTACTTGATTTTGAAATATTGAATAACACTCCATCTTAGAGAATATTTTGAGAAATGCTCCCTCTACCTCTTACACTGAAAGAATGGTAGAACGAATTTTATTTTATATCCTCCTCAAAGGTTTGACAAAATTAACTAGTCTTTAGAACTTAAAAACCAACTCTTTAGAATTGTCTTCATGGGAAAAATTTTAATTATGACTTCAATGTTATTAACCAGGCAATTTCAATTAAATATCATGCATGTCTCTATAGATTTCAGTAGCGTTCTCAACTTTTTGGACATATAGAACACGAACCCAGAGCCACAGCAGAACCTGGCAAGGTACCCGTGGTGTATTCGATATGCCCAAAACAGTAACAATAATGGGCCTCACTCCCAACGAATGGAGACGTTACTGGCACCTGCTCCAGCAAACCGAAGAACAATGGGAAGACAAGTGTGACAAGTTCTTTAATAATTTTGGCCCCCCTTTTATCTTTAGAAAACTTCAATCACGTTTACATTTTTCTGACGACTCTTAAATGTTTTGTTGTTAGTTTACACTCTTTTTACCCTTTATATTTGACCTACCTTCAATTTCACCAATGCTTTATTCACCTGGATCCAGTTATCTGGCATGTACATTGAAGGAAGCCTATATTGAATAGTGTATTTTGACATATTTTCCATTTCATTTTATACAGTTCCCATCTCTACTAAAATTCTCCTTTTTAGTCTTAGAGTCTGTCCACATTTTCCACTCGGCTCTATAACAAGTTAACCACAGTTATCTTACAATTCTTCTTTCCTTGTCCCTATAACACCTTGTCATCTTTCAATTTGGATTTGTTAGTTGCTCCAGCACTAGTAACAAACAATAGTTTGTGCTTTTTGGTTGGGAGTCCCAATATTTTATTCAGCACTACCCATCTGTAGGACGATAGCAGGAAATGATGTAAATCCTATTCTTGTCTGTAAACGGACAACACAATATAAAATGCAGGGTTGAACAAATTAGTAAAGATTTAGATTGTGTGTTTTGCTTTTGCTAGCCCTATTGCCAAGGTACTTCTGCTACTTATTCCTCCTGCTTGGAGCTCCTGTTATGTGGCCACACAGGGCGCCGTGGTAGCTGGGGGCTTCTGTGTTCCTGCTTCAGCAGTTCCTGTAGTTTGTGCTATGAGGAGATCGGTATTCTCCGTACTGTTGTCTCATTCCATCAGTTCAGTTTTTTTTATTATTCAAAATAGTCTTTTATTACTAGTCACTCTCAACAGAACAAACATCTCTGAATGCGGCAGTTATGTATACCTAGGTCGCGAACTCAACATAATGAACGACCTAAAACCTGCACAGGAGGAAGAGAGTGGCATAGAACTCCTTCAAGAGCATCGAAGAAATAGCTGAAAGGACTAAGAACCTCCGGCTCCAGGCACATCTCTTCAACTCCACCATTCTCCGTGCATTAACATATACCTCAGAGACCTGGGCCCTACGAAGCAGGATGAGAATGCTATTTAGGTCTCCCAAAGAGGAATCGAAAGAGCTATGGAATATCATGCCTCACTCAAGTGAGAGAGAAGAAATCCAGAATTCTGACCTCCATCAACGATTGAGAGTCAGGGATGCTGTCTAGTTTGCCAAGACATCAAAAAATCAGATGGACTGGAAATGTAATGCAATTTGGAGATGACCGCTGGACTAGAACTGTTACTGACTGGATCCCACGGGATGTCAAAAAGATCACATGGCCGCCCATCTACAAGATGGTCAGACTTCTTTGGCAAGACCCTGAACAAACGATTTGAGGCTCTTTATATTCCTGAAGCAAGCTGAAGCCATTGGGCTACACTGGCGTGTGATAGGGTCAAATAGATATGTTACTTTCACCTGCTGAAGCAAATTGACAAATAATGGGATGTCAAGTATCAAGTGATCAAATCTTTCATTATTCAGAATTGCTGCTGCTGGGGTTACCTCTCCCAGAAGTACAGGGAAACACTCAGTCAGATATTCAGCTGGCCACATAGAGCTGCTTGTTCAGCAGAGCTCAGGGGACACCCATGGTGGTGCCCCGGGGTCTGGGGAGATTTCCTCACACATGGGGGCACGCATTCACCCCTTTGAACTATCGCCCTTGCCCCGCAGATACTCTCATTTTTTTGTTGCAAAGGAATTTCTATTTTTTGCTTTTTTTTAAATTCTATTAAAATTTTTAATGAATCCACGAGATACAGTTACAAAGTTGTTCATGACTGGGTTTCAGTTGTAACAATGTTTCATCATGCCTCCCTTCACCAGTGCACATTTCCCACCACCACTGTCTCTTTTCCTTCCTCACCCACCTCTACATCACCTCTGTTTTCTCTCTCTCTCTCTCTCTCTCTCTCTCTCTCTCTCTCTCTCTCTCTCTCTCTCTCTCTCTCTGTCTCCCTCTCTCCTTTTGGGCATTATGATTTGCATACAGACACTGAAAGGCTTATCTTGCTTGTCACTTTACTTACGTTCAGCACTCATGTCAGAGTGATCATTTCCAGCTATCACTGTCATAGTGGAGCCTTCTCTGTCCTAGCAGCCCTCCCCACCACCGCATGTGGCATGGCTTCCAATCATGGACCATTCTGCCTGGCCCTTCTACTGTCCTTGGATATTAGTCTCACACTATATTCTTGTTATACCCCACAAAGAGTTCCAATCATTCCATGTTTGTCCCTCTCCCTTTGACTCATTTCACTCAACATGATATTCTCCATGTCCATACACTGATATGAGAATTTCATAACCGTTTTCCCTGTTGGCTGCATAGTATTCCATTGCGCAGATGTACTGTGTTTCTTTACCAGCCATCTGTTCTTGGGCACTCAGGTTGTTTCCAGATTCTGGCTATTGTGAACAGTGCTGCAATGAACACAGAAGTGCAGATGGCTTTTCTGCTCTGTAATTTTGGGCCCCCAGAGTATCTATGTTGTAATGATCAACCACAGCCTCAAGGAAACTGTGTTGCTTCTTTTCCTGTTTCTTGGTGCATCATGATGAAGTTGGGGACTGACATCAAATAATACCCATGCATGACCAATTTCTGGTGGAACATTGTTCATGATGAAGGAACCAATGTTTTTTATCCAGGGTGCCTGGTCCAAAGTTCTTATGGGCACCACTAGGTATGGCTTGGCAGGTAGGAAGGTTTGTTATATTGGTTTTATAAGAAATAAAGAATTTTACATAAATTATTCCTAGAACATTCCCCCTGCTTCAGGCACTTTATGTAATGCTCATACCTTGAGCATTCTTGATATGCTGCTATCAATGACTGGTTGAATAAAGGACGGAGTGATCATCATCCACTAGTTAGTTCTCTTTTTCAAGGCATTTCCATGATGGTGGCACTCATCATTACATTTTTCTTTCAGTCACTTCTGATAAGTAACAAAGGTGAAAAAAGTAGAAATGTGTGAGGTAGGAAAAAAAATGAAGAAATGAAAATTAACTGTAGCACCTAATATGCATCATCTCATTGTTTTGGTGACTGTTAATTATTATTTCATTACTTATCAAGGTATGCATAGGATCAGACCTTTCTGAAAAAAATCTTTGTGAATGGATGAAAAACTAACTTAAAATTAACCCTCCAAATATCTCCCATTTTTTGCTTATTTAATATTTTTGACAACCTTATAAACATTGTTTTAATTTACAAAAGGGAAATTTAAAGACAACATAAAGTAAATAATTTAACTCTGATCACAGGTATAAATGGAGTAGAACAAGGATTTTAATGCATATAGGCTGACTTCAGAGTATAAATAAACTACTGTGCTGTGCTGAATGAATGCATTAATAGTATATTAATAGTTGACTTGATCTTCTCTGGGTAAAGTTTAATGTGTCCAGTCTTATGTGTGGTAACCAAAAACTCAATTTAAATTCAAGTTATATAAAATGAAATGTAATAAGGCTCAATATCCTAGTTATAGAAAGTATATATATATATATACATATATATATATGTATATATATATATATATATATATATAAGTATACTCACAATGTAACTTCACAGTGAGTATATTTTTGGTGGTGGTCACAATGTTGTTTCATTTTAACTGTACACATAAGTGAAGTTGACATTTTCCCATGCATTTCACCCATGAATTTTTCCCCTATGTTGTAATTAAAGTTATATTTTCTTAATCTATGAAAGACTTCCAATTGTATCCCAATTAAATTGTATCTTCTTAACTTTAGCACATTAATCAAGTCTTGGCATTTTTGTAATCTTTATTATATCTTTCAAAAACATTAACTAGCTGTTTCTCCTGGGTTTTGCCATCATTTTTGATATTTTATAAAACTGCATAAAACTTCTGGTAACATTATGCAAAAAATTTGTCATCAATGAAAAATGCACTGTAGGAACTATTTTGTCTTTATAATGATAATGCTTTATTAGTAATCTATAATAAGTTGCTTTAAAATCCTTTGGTTTTGTGACAATCTTTATGTGGGAAAACAAGGAAAATATTTTCCTCATCATTTGAAATATACTTTTCAAACTCTACATTGAAATAATGAAGCTGGTAACAGAGTAAGCGTGTTTGAAAAGTTACATTATTAAACATACAGACCACTAATATAAAAATACTGGAGTGAAGGATGAGTCCAGAAGTTAGGAGTCATTTCTCAACAAAGTTAATGGCAACACATGAAAAAATTATACAAATTGATAATTAAAAGTCTCTGTATAACTATTTTAAAAGCAGCCAGAAATTTTGTTCTAAGAAGCATTACTTAAAATTATTCTAGCCATCAGTGATATTCTGAAATATCAGATGTTTTAATGATTGTATAAACAGCTTGTTCCTAAATATTCTAATGCAGTGTTTGTTCTGCACTCTGTGAGAATCTAACTTTAATCATTTTACCCTTCCGTGAGATACTTGGAAAAATAGATGCCCTCTGAAACTATGTGGAAGTTTCGTCAGTTTTATAGTTTTCTTGTTTTTGAAGTATTTTGTAAAAACCAATGTCTCTTTCTGTCTCTGTCTTGTCTCTGTTTCTGTCTTGTCTCTGTCTCTGTCTCTGTCTCTGTCTCTGTCTCTGTCTCTCTCTCTCTCTCTCTCTCCCCCTCCTCCCTGTATTCTGCTTTCGCTCACTTTCATTCTTCCCTCTATCTCAGAGTATTCCAGATAATGGTAAATCAGAATCAATGTACATAATCTTAGTAGTTCTACTCTTGAGCATTTCACTTGTTGGAATTTGTTGCTCAGGCAATATGACGACTAGTGTCAAATATCGTTTTTTTTTTTCTTTTGGGTCACACCTGGCAAGGCTCTGGGGTTACTCCTGGCTCTGTGCTCAGGAATTACTCTTGGCACTGCATGGGAGACCATATGGTATGCCAGGATCAAACCGCGGTCAGCTGCATGCAAGACAAATGCTCTACCCACTGGACTGTTCGGTACACTGATGCCCAGAGCCTCTGCATCTGGCCTGGAGTTGCCTCCTGCAGGTTACTTTGTAGAGAGGAGGAGGACAGTTTGAATGGGGCAGCTCATCTGACCATGTATTCTATACTGGCTGGTATCAATATTCTCTCATGCTGCCACAATCGTTGTGGGACTAGCTAGATCTTACCAATATATTTGCCTGGCCACGTTGGATCTCTAAGTAATTGGACCAGAGAGAAATGCTGTTTGCCTCTAAGCAAGCAAGCATGGCTTCCTGATAACTCAAAAACTAATATACAGAACAACCATGAAATAAAGATGAGACTCTTGAGAAATATTGGAGAAATATATAACTGGCTATAGAATATTCTTTGGTACAGATGCATGCCTTTTTATTCTGAGATACAGTTCATCTCAGATGTCCCTCCTTCACTGTACCCAGCAGGGGGCACTTCCAAGGCAGATCTTGGCTGGGTTCCTTAACATCTCAAAGGGTCTAGATGAGGTCCTGGGAGAAATTACCTGAGAGGATTTGACCCTGACAGCTTTCTGTTGGAGTGGGCAGTCTGTTTGCAGGAATATAAAGCTGTGGCTTGCTTTCTTCTTTGCTCTCCTTTGGTGCTCTCTTTGGTCCCTTTTGCCTTTTTGCTTCTTCACGTTCCTCTTCTCTGCTCTCTTCCGGGATGGGCCTTAACACATGGTGGAGCCATCGTGGCCCACATGTGGCCAGGACCCAGCAGGGAATCCAAAGTCAGGGGTTGTTCCTATTGCTAATTTGTGTGCCAGAAACTGTGTAAGTAAAGCCTCATAAAACTGTGCTGGAGTCTCGTGTCTTTCTCTGTCTGCTGGCTGCCGGTCCCCTGGGGCAGAAAGGGACCCCCACACCCCTGCTCCTGGACTTTTTTGGGGCACACAGTCATACCCTGACACTGGACTATCGCTCTGGCCCTCAAAAATATTTTAATGGTAACAGCCAAACAATTTTTATTCTATTTACTTTTCTTAGGCAAAAACAAAAAATAAATTGTGTCCTCTTGCTTCATATAAACTTTAGGGATCTTGTCATCTACAGCAAAATGTGGACAGTATCATTGAAGAAGTTAAAAATATATGCAGTGTTCTGGGATGTGTGGAAACCAAACAAATTACAGATGCCATAAATGAACTCAATCTAATTCTTCAGAGAAAAGCGATGGTAAATATACTCAACTTGTACATAATAATTATTTTGAAACTGACTTTAATCTTCAAGGAGGGTATAGAAATTTCGATCAAACATGATGTGTGTATGCAGACATACGTGCACATTCTGTTCCAATCATGGGGAAGAGGGTGTGATGGGAATTGATTCCGTTATACTAAAGGGGATGTGTTAGATTAAACAGAAATTTCTTACACCTTTGAATTTTACAAGTACAATGTAACCTTAAAGAGAGACTGCAATCACTAATATCCCACCGAGACAAATGTGCTTATATGACATTTGCAGGCACATGTTTGTGTAGACTGTTAATGGCTTTCAGATGAATCATTGTAGGTGGATATAACTGCCCATGTTTGCATGAAAAACACATATGTAAAAATAAGAGACCAGGTCTTAGGGAATCCGTTTTGAATTTGCAGTGCACACTATTTCTATGACCTACTATTCTATCATTAGCTTCGTTTTTATTTCAGTTTAAAAATGAGAATTATGTGATTGTCGGGGGTGGGGTAGGGAAAAAAAAGAATTATGTGATTGTCTTAAGTTGAAAATATTATGTAGAATTACTGTTGTATTTTTGTTAAGGAAAAATATAATTTAATCTTGTCACAATGAATCAATTTATTGAATCTTGTTATAAGTCAAACAAGTGATAATATAGAAGACAATTGTCATTTAATGGTGATGACTAATGCTAGTGCGTTAAATAATAAGACATACATTATAACATCAAGTTAATTTTATTTAGTTTTATTCTCACATCAGTTCCAGGAAGTGGGATTTTTGTTGTTTAATATATTTTAAAATAAGATGCTTTGATATGCCAAATACCAGTAACATTATAATAGGTCATTCCCATGACCTAATATAATAGTTTGAGGCTCTTTATGTTCCTGGAGCAAGCGGTTACCTTTGGGTTCTACTAGCATGAGACAGGACATATGGAGATATTACTGGTGCCCGCTCTAGCAAATAGATGATGAACGGGAAGATAGTGATAGATAGTGAAGATGCTTTGAGTGTGGGCTGGAGCAATAGCACAGCGTGTAGGGCGTTTGCCGACCAGGGTTCAATCCCCGGCATCCCATATGGTCCCCCCGAGCATGCCAGGAGTAACCCCTGAGTGTTGCCAGGTGTGACCCAAATAAAAAAAAATGTGTTGAATGTGTCTGTGTGGAGGATTAATAAGTATCAAAGTAGAGATTTGGACCCAGGTTTCTGAACACATTCTACCATAGCTGAAGTTTCTTAAGAGAGAATGACTCTGAACATTCTCCCTACCGGCATAGAAAGGAACAAAGATTTCTTTTGGATGGATGGTAGTCTTGGGATTTAGAGGATTCGTTTATAAAGTGGACAACTATGTTAATATAAATAAATCATTGTGCTCATAATTTCAAGCAAGTTACTCTGAAGAAAATGATATCTTCATTTTTAACTTTTAAATGCCTTCTATTAATATTAGCTTGTTTCATAATAATGACAAGTCCATAAACTTAAACACATATGCACATTATATAGACAGTTTGCAGTGATGCTCTGCAGAGCAATGAGGGCAGTGAGCCAAAAAGGTTTTCAAGGTAAATTGTGATAAAATGCTGAAAACATAAAGCTATGATAATATTAAATTTCAAAAAATTTACTGAAATTTCAAAATTCAAGTGTTTGAAATAGGTACGTGTTTATTTCATAAAATATTTTTATTGAGGCTGGAGAGATAACTTGCCTTGCATGTAGCTGACCCTAGTTCACGTCTTAGTACTACTTATGGTCCCCTGAACACTGCCGAGGAGTGTCCTTTTGACCACAGAACCAGTATTAAACCCTGAGAACTGCTTGTTCATAAGAGCTGACTCCTTATTCCGGGCCAAACACACACACACACACAAACACACACACACACACATGCACACAATATTTTCTCAAAGTGTTAGGGATCAAACCCAGGTCTCATACATGCAAAGTATGTTATTTGTTACCGAGCCATGACCCTTGCCCCCTTAAAATGCTAATACCGATCCCTACACATTACAAATGTGGTCACATATTCCTATTTGTTAAGAACTCTTCAACTTTGATGTCTTAGTCTCAGGGTATCAATAGAAATAAGCAATACAAAAATAAATAAGCCTAATTTTAGAATGAAGCACTTCAAGTGATCTTAAAGAATTATTTGAAATAAGAAATTTTCCTTTAAGATAGTCATTTCTGAACCTGCATGTAAAAAGCAAATTAAATATTTCTCAGAAATATAGAATGTTCAAGTTATCTGAAGCCAAAAGAATCTTTCAAGGGAGAAATGCTTTTATCTAGGAAGGGAAAAATAATTTCCTAAAGGGTTATGAATAATTAAAATGATAAAAAAATTTCATATCCAAATGTTTCATATCCAAAACCTGCCCCATAAGGTTTTGCAGGTGTGTCTGTGAGCCAGGCTGCATCCGCAGGTGGCAGACAGGAGACAGGCTTGTCTACACCCAGGGCTCTGCTCCATGGGCCCTAGATGGTTGATGGTCTGACACAGAAAAAGACTGGGTCCCTTGGGATGAACCCAAAGCCACAGCAGAGTCTGGCAAGCTCCTATGGTGTATTCAATATGCCAAAATCAGTAACAATAATGGACCTCATTCCCAATGAATGGAGATGTTACTGGTGCCCACTCGAGCAAATCGATGAACAACAGGAAGACAAGTGACAAGTGAAAAGTGACATCCAAATGTTACCAGTTTTGTGCACTTAAGAACACTAAATTTTTAAAAATACTTTATTATACCACAGTGAGATATACAGTTACAAAGATGTTCATAAGATGTTCATATGGGGTTTTGGTCATACAATGTCCCAGCACCCATCCCTCCACCAGTGCACATTTCCCACCACCAATGTACCTGATTCCCTCCCCTCCCCAGCCTGCCTCTGTGACAGGTTCTTAAATTCTTTCTCTTTCTCTTTCTCTTTTCCTTCCCTTCCACATTGTGGATTACAATGCATACATTAAGAGGTTGTCATGTGTATCTTTTTTCCTGTATTTAATGCTCAGTTCTAGGTTGGTATCAGCACTTTCAACAATTATTAGTACACTATGAACACTAAAATTATAAGCTTTTTGCATAGAACTAAAGAAAAGAATTGACAACAATCAGTTTTATTTCATTGATGCTATAGCACAAATAGTTTCATATCCCTAATGAACAAATTCTATTTTAAATGTACTTAAAGTGCACTTACTCTAGAGCCAGCAACATAGTACCCGAGCACCAGCAGGATGATCTCTGTGTTCAGAGTCAGGAGTAAATCCTGAGCACTGTGGGAGATCTAGGCCCCCAAACAAAGTTCGCTATTCTATATAGTCTTCATACACCATTTAGTTTCATTCTTTTTGTATGCTATCTTGTGAGCTCCCTGTATGATTGTTGACACAAACAGTAACTGCATTTTACAAAATTTATGTAATAATCGACTGCAGTTAATATTATCAAAGTTGTTGAGCTTTCCACCCACCATGAACCAAAGATGAAATAACTGATGAGTATGTGTCTTCTGCCAATAAATTCCAAATTACCTAGAATATTTAGAAGATTTCTTTTTTCTCGGATGAAATATTGGTTAACTTGCAAGATTCTATTTCCTGCAATACAGGGAAGCATTAGGCAAGTCATTTGTCACTTGTCTTCCTGTTGATCATCATTTTGCTTGAGTGGGCGCCAGTAACATCTCCATTTGTTGGGAATGAGGTTCATTATTGTTACTGTTTTGGCATATCGAATACACCACAGATAGATTGCCAGGCTCTGCCGTGGCTCTGGGTTCATCCAGGGGGCCCAGTCTTTTTCTATGTCAGACCATCAACCACCCAGAGCCCACGGGGCAGAGCCCTGGGTGTAGACAAGCCTGTCTGCTGTCTGCCACCTGCCAACGCAGCCAGGCAAGTGAAGGGTTGTATTACACAAGCTTCTTTTTAGCACTGGAAGTAATTTTCTCTCCTTCAAATTTATTCCGGAGGCTCACATTATGTGCATCTATCACAGTATGTGCTCAGACAGTAAACAAACCACAGAGAGACAGTGCTGGCACAGGTCACAGTGATTCTAAACTACAGGTTCACATTCCCAGATAAACTGAAATGTGCTTTAGTCGGGTCAGTGTTTCTCAGTCTTACCTATGGGAAGGTCTATGTGTTCAAAGAAGTTCCACGTGAATGTTTTCTAAAGAAAAGTGCATATAATCCCCTTTTAAAGAGAATGGGGAAAATATTCCCCCTGTACAAATACACTGCAGCAAGATCTTTGTTATAGGAAAACATGCCCTCATTTATTTGAGAAATAAGATTGTTCATGAATTGAAATTCCAGAAAAAGCAAACTTATAAAATAATTTAGTGTCAATTTAAATTAAGTTTATTAAAAATTAAATTTGCTTTTGCACACAAACCTTGTTTTAATAACTAGATGAATCACTGCATTAGTTTTCACAATAATTAAATTATAATGACTAAATCATAAATAACCAAATAATTTTAGACTTTCAACACAGAAAAACAAACTTGTAAATATAAAACCACTGTGCTAATGAAGGTGAGATTAAGTTCAACAATATGAAATACTATTTTCTAATTCTAGATGTGAATTGAGGCATAATATTTCCCCCTAACTTTTCTGATATAGGTTTTGAGTCTCCTCAAAATAAATAAGTCTATAATTAATTGGTCTATTGTGCCCTTCTAAGTCTTCCTTCTGATTCTGCCTAAACCTTGAACTGAATAATTGCTAATAAATATTATTAGAAGTAATCGAGATATTGAAATAGGCCTCTATACCTGAAACATGTATATATTATAAAGATATAAATTTTAAAAGATATGTTATAAATAATAATATAAATATATTAATAATTTTTAAATATGTAAATATTAAAAATTAGTCTTATTTAAACACAAAGAACTGGAGATACTAAACATACTTAGAAACAGCTATATGAAAAGATAAGTTGCTTTAGTGGGAGGGGAATTAAGTTTAGATAGTAACTGGAGATTTAAAGGCTGAGTCTATTTTAGTAGGAAATCATGCAAAATAATTGTTCATTACACAATTCAGAAAGGTTTTCCTTATTTTTTAATTTATATTTTCTGTTCAGGAGCAACAGTGATATGATGCTGAATTTGGTCTTGATTGATAATAATACAAAATATATATTGGTGATATATGACATTAATATATATTTTGTATTATTATCAATCAAGACCAAATTCAGCATGTAAGTTTTGAAAATTATTCATTTGTTTTTTATAAATTTACTTTCTGAATTACTGTTGTGTCTTACCTATTTTTCAGAATTTTCCTCAAAATTCAGAGACTTCAACAAAAGGTAAAACATTTATCTACATAATATTTTAATAACAATTTATAGAACCAAACATAAGTAATTTTTACTCAGTTTCTATGCTAACAAATATATACATACTATTTTTTTGAGAGTAAAATGTTTTGTTCAAATCATTATCAGAGTCGGAATTATTCTGTGAATGAATAAAAGTCCACTCTAAATGTGTAACCTATGTGTACAATTACACCCAAGGTTTTATGACTTAATTCCTAAGGATGTATTTTCATGGGAAACATATCATAATTCAAACTGTCCTCCATGCAAGATTGCTATCTCCATCCTCACAAGGTCCTTTGTTCCTTCTACTCTGCTCCAGGGTAATTTCTAAATGCTCTGCTCTCTTGTTTACTGGAAGGCCTTACAGGTTTGCCTTAGAACAAACTAGTGTGACCTTTCCTTTGAACTTTGTACAGCTAATTTCCTAAGGGTGCTCCCAGCGTAGTCAGGGTGTACTCCTCCTGGTATTAATCCAGTCCCACACCAAGTACCTGTGGGGGATATGAGGAAATATGCCAAATCTAGTTTGTTTTGGGGCCAATAGTAGAAATTTTGTCAAGATTCTAGGAGCCATTACAATCAAACCGTCTCAAACCTGGCCCCTGGCTACTTTTGTATTTAAAAAAGACAGAGACTCTTTAGCATAAAGCTATGTCCTAAAGACACTTAAATGGCTTTAGCAGCAGAGGTCCAGGGCTGACTAGGGTGTGGGGTCATCCAACACTCCATATCCTTCATTACTTTTAGTAGAAAGTCTTATCCAGCCAGAGCAATAGTATAGTGGAAAGGGCAGTTGCCTTACACCCAGCCAACCAGGAATCAACCTCCAGCATCCCATAGGGCCACCCAATTAATCCAAGAGTAATTCCAGAGTGTAGAATGAATAAGAAGTAATTCCTGAGCATCATCAGATGTGACCCAAGGGAAACAAACCAACAAAAAAAAAGTCTTCTTCTACAGACAAATAGCCTTTTAACACTAATTACCACCATTCAAAACATATTTGAATGTTTTCATTTGATTCACATCACACACAGAAAAAAATATAAGATGGTGAAGGATGTGGAAAAAAAACTTGCTAGTGGAAACTTCTCTGTTTCAGATGTTCATAAAACCCACAAATACCTTAGAGAAAAGGACTAAATGGATGCCCAGAACCAATATTGCTAACACAGAGCCTGGATAATAGAAGGAGAATGAGAAAGCTGGAAGAAAGCCAAGAAAGAATTGCTTGCTTTTTCCTTTCGATTAGGAATATTGGACCAAAGTCCCCTCACACCAAATCGCAGGGGATACAAGACTTCCCAGAAGTAGACAGCACTGATGTCAGACACTTACATGTTATGCTAAGTTATCAGTCAACATTTGTGCTAAGTTATTTCTTCCTTATATCTTTTGTGTCACCCTTCCTTTTTTCTCAAAATATTGTAACTCCTTCAACAGAATAAAATCAGGCGTATTCCATATCAAAACTGTATTTTGCCACCCAAACCCAATAACCTGGATCCTGAACGCATTTCTAATATTAGCAATGTGTCGTTGATACAGGATTTTGGAAGTAAAGTGCATTGCTAAGGACACATCTTTGAGTGCCTTGGAAAGAAAATCAGAACTAAAACTGCATTTCTGCATAAATGTGTTTGAGTAATTATCCAGGTAGTTAAGATTATCCAGAAAAATGTACTAGAATTAAATTACTATGGTTTCTGACCTAATTTGTGATTTATTGTAGCAGCATTCTCTCTGGCACAAAATCAGGAATGATTAATCAGAAATTGGTGTTTCCTGCTTCAAAGGATCAACAGTACAATTTTGGGACCAAGAAACAAGATGTTTCAGTAAATTTATAATTCTCTGCCTCCTGCACAGGAAAATCCCAATTGGGTGGCCTCCAGGCGTTGATGAGGCTTTTCAGACTATTTTTAAGCTGTTCTCCTCTTCTGTTCATTAATTGCTGCTGAGGATTCCTTGGAGAATTTTGATTAGCACTCTTTCATTTAACAAAAGGCACAATTGGAGGACACAATAAATAAGTCAAATTTGGCTATCTTGCACATTTGGCACAAATTTATGAATAGCTAAGTGAATAATAGCATGTCTTCAACAACAGCAACAACAACAAAATGTTTATTATGGGGAAACTGTGGTGGGACATGAAGAGAGGCGTGCCACGAGGAAGCAGCTTCTCCCTGCCTGCCTGTCACAGGCCCGAGCAGTGAAACAGTAAAACATCCTGCAGGAAAATGCCAGTGATTAGTGCTCTCTGCTCTTCAAAATCCCTTGCCCTCTAAACCCCAAAAAGTAGTGTTGGCTTCAGAAGCCACTTAGAGGAAGTGCTTCCTCTGGCCTGTGAGGGAGGTGGCAGAGAGGCAGAAATAGCTACCACATTGCATCTTGGTGTTTCTGCCTCTCCAGTATGGTAAAGGGAACTGATCAGTTCAGATCAGACTTAATATTGCGATGTCCGCCATGGTCCAGGAGGAGCTGGTTGGGTATAAAGGACTACTGAGTTCTAGTTCGGGCCTGACCAGACCTAGGGGTCAGATCAGATCTATAGCAGAAGACGTGGCGCCATCTGTCTCCCCATGGTCCACCAATCAGGAGGGCTGCTACCCAGTCTTTCACCCATAATCCCCACCCCAATGCAATCTATTTTTTTTTGTTTTGTTTTTGGGTCACATTCAGCCATGCTCAGGTCTTACTCCTAGCGCTGTGCTTGGGAATCACTCCTGGCATGCTCTGGGGGCCATATGTAATGCAAGAGCCCAGGTCAGCCTTGTGCGAGGCTAGCACCCCACCCACTGAATGCAATAGGCACCCTCCTACATTCTTTTTTAAAAAGCTCGTGTAACTTAACTGTTTGTCACTTAAATTTCTTCATTTGGGCAAAAGCATAGCTATATTGAACACTAAAGCAGAAATAATTGCAAGTTATGAGCATATGATGATGATAGGACTTCATTCATTCACAAATTATATAAATACCAGCATTCAGCATATTCCCTGGCTTCAGGAAGAGGCCCTGGGAGAATGTTCATCATATTCATAAGAATCTTTATTTGTAATGGAACTACCTTTATTGAGTTGGCCCGCCCGCTCTACCTAGCTCATTTCATCTTTTTTCCTCTGAATCTGCTCTCAGGAATTTTTCCAGTAAAGAACTTTATTATGAAAGAAAATGTAATTTTTATAAGCAGGGGGGGGGGAAAAATTTTAAAAAATTTAGAAATTTGATGATTCTGTGATCCTCTTCATGTAGCCCATAAGGCAATGAAATATGGTGTCTTTATTGAGCATGCACCTGAAATCTATTGGTTCCTGTTCTTAGTTGTTTTTCTCTATTATTTTTCTTTCTGGAAAAGCACTTTAAGAAATAATTTGGTATGCAGAGATAGTACAGTAGATAAAGGACTTGCCTTTTGCATGGCTGATCTCGTTTGATCCCTGGCACCCCATATGATCCTCTGTGTCTTGCCAAGAGTGATCCTTGACAAAGATCCAGGATGGCTCAATCCACCCAATAAATAAATGAATCAAAATATAAATAATTAGTAGACCCCCATTTAATATTTGAAGGTAAAATTCAAATAAGACTTATTTTGATAAGGTTGCATTTCTAGATCATTTTAGGTTTCAATCTAAATGCTATTAGCATTCTCATTTTATAGTGGCACAAAGTATATCAGTTTTTACTTAGCAGTAAACATCACAGCGTTATCAAGTTTATTTTAATTACTTTACTTGATGGAATTTGTTTTAAGTTCTGTGTAGTAAACATCTTCCCTGTCTGAAAATTAGTTCTAAACAATCATGAACAAAAAAATACTGCAAATTACAGTTGATCCAAACACCAATTAATAATCAAAAAACTCTCATTTGTGATTAAAACCGTGTTTCCCAAATGTTTGCAAATGAAGATAGGAAAGCTTATTGGTTAGCTTTGCCACTAGTAGTTAACCCAGTCTGCTTACAGTAGCTCTGGTGGTTAATGGTTTCAGTCATTTAATTAAATTTGATTTAAATTATATTGTGAACCACTTCAAAGCTGTAATTGGTGGCTTTTGATAAATATGGCCGTTCAGAGAACTAACTTCCATCTTCTCTTATTTCTTAGAACTAACAGAGAAAGTGACAACTGACCTATCCATGTCCATCTACCAACTAATTGGTATCTACTGCTACAGCTTTTATGCAGATTTCCGGCCTCTGAATGCACCTAGTAGCATTTCACATGGAAATCCTGGGCTGCATTCCCACCTTAGCTTCACACTGTATGCAGCTCACAATATTCCAGAGACCTGGGTCCACAGGTGAGTGGTAATGGGCGTTTCACAAAATTAATTTTTATATGGCTTCAATTAGAGTGTAATTTGGCTTGTAGTTATTTGTGCGGAAGAACAATTCATTAAAATATTCGCACTTTTTATTTATCCTTATACTTATCATTTATAATGAAAACTAAATTTTCTTGATCTAACATTGCATTCTGTGTCATTTGTGCATTACAAATAAGCATGTGTTCATGCCCATGGGCTACCAACATATGTCCATTAAATTCACCACTGAAAGTTTGTTTGTGTCCTTCACCATATCATTGCCACCGATGTAGGGTACATATATCTCTCATCCCATCCCTTACATGACCAATCATTTGGTCTTAAGGTACTAAAGTTTATTTTTTATTAAATTCATTCACTTTTTATAAATGCTGTATACTGAATGAAACTTTACAAAGTGATTGCGAGACCAAACTATGATTTCACTCATAAACACATGCTTAAAGTGTTATTCTCAGTGTATATTCCTTTTTTCTCCACTCTACTCCCATCCTCCACATTAATAGTATCATCATATTGTCAACATATCATTAGGAAAACAGAAACTCAATTTTCTTTTATGATTGTCTTTTTGTTTGAGAGTAGTGAATAATGCCTATCAACAGAAAGCATATATAGATAGAGGGAGATGGACAATATTTTATAATAGGAGAAAAATTCAACCTTATTCCCATTAGGTTGTGAGCAGTAGACAGTTTGTAGGTTTTAGAAATTGGGCAGGAGTTATGTAAGTTGGGGCTGAAGCAATTGTATAGCAGGTACAGTATTTATACAGTATATGCCCAGTATATACGGTATATACCCGGCTTCAATTCCAAGACCCAGCTTCAATTCCATATGATACTTAAGCACCACCAGGAGGAGTAATTGCTGAGTGCAGAATCAGGAATATCACTTGATTATTTCTGAGTGTGACTCAAAAAGCCAAAAAAAAGTTCTATAAGTTACAAAAAACTGTCATTATTATGAATACTATGGGCTGTTGCAGGATTTTAGGTTGATTCTATTGTATAGTATTTTATAGCAACAGAGTAATATAATAACAATTTATTTTAAATATCTTATAAATTAAGATTGTAATAAAATAATCACCCAACAAGTTGAACTTATAAAAGAATAATTATTAATGAATTTATTATGTTATATGACATCTCAAGAAAAAGAAAAATAATCATCTTTATATTTTCCCAAATAACTTAATTGTACAAACAAAGGGTGAGAAAGGTAATTTTACTTTTATGTATATATAAAACACTGTAACTGTACTCAAGCATTTTCCTTAGCATGTATGTATATTCCTTTATACTTTTTCTCTTAGCTATTAAAAGAATTTTAAATAATTTATACATAATATAATAAAATATTTAACCATCAATATAACTTAAACCTATAACAGCCCCTAAAGAGCTGGAACATTCCGAGTCTCTCCCATAGGAAGCAGTCAGAAAGATGGCTAGTTTTCATTGAATTAATGGGAAAGGCCAGTGGCAAGTGAGTATGTAGGAATTCAATCATCAGTTTATTCTCATAAGCTCCAAACATGGTATCCCTTCCTAATCAGCACAGATATCCAGGTGAGACCTATAACCCAAAAAAAAACCAACTCCCCCAGGCCCCACCCGCCCACCACTGACCCCCCAAATAAAAGTTTCTTAGAGAGGCCCTTAAAAATTACAAATGCTAGACATACACGCATATGTTCTAATCTTCTCTTGCCCACACTGGTAAGATGGGAGTTAGAAGTCCCTTCCTGATCACACCTCACTCTGCTGAACGGAAGTCTGAGAAATGAGTGCTACGATTTCCCATACTGATTTCTGTGCTGGGCTTTCATATACGCCTGTGGTGCAGGGCCCTTGTTTCTCACAAGGGGAACTGGCCTGTGTATTGTCACTGAATTGATGTCTTAGTGAGAAGGGAAGTCCTGAAGCTGCATATGCCACTAGGCTGCTGACATTACCCAACACACTTTCAAGGTGATTTTCAAAGCATGCCCTATATGAGCTGATGGCATGTTACCATTTGACTCAAAACTGTTAAAATAACTGACTGACATAGAAAACCATTGCCTGAGAGTTTTCTGTATTTTGAATCAACATTTCTTTTTAATAGCTATAAAGTATTTTCCTTCTCCTGTTGGCTCACATATGCTGGAAAGAAGTTGTGCCAAGTGAGAAACTGCAGACAAATTCCTGTCAAAAAACTCCTTTTTCCCTTGGTTAACTGGAATGAAACGTAAGTTTGATTTTCTTTCTGGAAGGATTATCTCTCTGATATACATTTATCTGTTTCTTAATTGAATAGTAGGAGATTTTTAAAGATAAAATGTTGTCAACTGCTTTGATACTGGGATGTGACAAATGTCTAGTGTTATCAGCCAGCTGTTTGTTCAGTTCAACAGATAAGAAATCCAGTTAGAAACGTAGACATGAGGACCTAGAGCCACAGTGGAGTTGGTAGGTTATTTGCCCTGTCTTCGACTAACCCAGATCAATCCCCAACATTTTATATAATCCCCGAGCACTAACAGGAGTAATAATGGATCATTGAACCAGGAGTAAGCCCTGAACACTGCTGGGAGTGGCCCCCAAACAAAAACAAACATGAAAACCTAGACTTGTGTCCAAATTCACATTAACCAACTGATCAAAGGGGGAAACTGGCAATAGCAGACATTTATTCATCATTCAGAGGTTCACATACAAGATACTATTTACTGGGGAAAGGTGGCCATAAATGTAATTAGACCAGACACAAAAATAGTCACTGGCATTCAATCCCTATTCTTCCAAAAAATCCAATTACAGCTTTATTTTTAATTTATTATTATTATTATTATTATTTTTGCTTTTTTGGGTCACACCCGGCAATGCTCAGGGGTTTCTCCTGGCTCTGCCCTCAGGAATTACTCCTGGCTCGGGGGACCATATGGAATGCCGGGTGATCGAACCCAGGCCGGCACAGGCCAGCCGCGTGCAAGGCAAATGCCTTACCCGCTGGGCTACCGCTCTGCTTATTTTTAAAATACAGCTTTATTTTTAAAATGAAGTTCTATGATAGTACATGCCGCCATAATGTTAACTATCATTTCATTGGGATGGTTGGATCTTCCTCATTTTATAGAGACCTATTTAACCATGAAAGAAATGTCCCAGTGGTGGTGGCATTGGTGATGTTATATTGAATGTCCATAACAGATCACCATGAATGGCTTTGTAAACCAGTGGTTATATAAGGTGTAATGTCACTTGTCACTTTTCTTCATCGATTTGCTCAAGCAGACACCAGTAACATCTCCACTCATTGGGAATGAGGTCCATTATTGTTACAGTTTTTGGCATATCGAATACACCACGGGTAGCTTGTCAGGCTCTGCCATGGCTCTGGGTTCATCCCAGGGGCCCAGTGTAATGGGAAAACAAAAATTAAAAAAAGAAGAAAGAAATGTCCCTTCTTGATGGGATCCATATGGTCGGCAACTACACCACTTCTGCTTCGCTGATGTCATCGTTCTAATAACACCAAACATTAGCCAAGCAGCACAAATGCTGGCTGACTTCGACTGAGAATGTGCGAAGATAGGTCTACAGCTGAATCTAAAGAAAACTATGTTTATGAAAAAATGAACTAGTTCCAGAGGCCCCATTCACTCTCAATGGAACAAACATCTCTGAATGGAGCATGTTATGTGTACCTAGGTCGAGAAGTCAACGTGATGAAAAACCTAAAACCTGAGCTGCGCAGGAGGAAGAGAATGGCATGGACTGCCTTTAAAGGCATCGAAGAAATAGCTAAAAGGACAAAGAACCTCCGGCCCGGGCACATCTCTTTGACTCCACTGTTCTCCCTGCATTAACATACGCCTCAGAGACCTGGGCCCTATGAAAGCAGGATGAGAATGCTATTCGGGTCTCCCAGAGAGGAATCAAAAGAGCTATGTTTGGAATATCACGCCTCACTCAAGTGAGAGAAGGAATCCGGAGTTCTGACCTCCGTCGCTATTCCAGAATCAGGGACGCTGTCTCGTTTTCCAAGGCATCGAAAATCAGATGGGCTGGACATGTAATGCGATTTGGAGACGACCGCTGGACTAGAGCAGTTACCGACTGGATCCCATGGGATGTCAAAAGATCACGTGGCCGCCCACCTACAAGATGGTCAGACTTCCTTGTCAAGACCCTGAAGGAACGGTTTGAGGCTCTTCATATTCCTGAATCAACCAGATGCCATTGGGCTACATTGGCATGTGATAGGGTCCAATGGAAATGTTACTGGCGCCTGCTCAAGCAAATCGATGAATAATGGGATTCAAGTGAAGTGATCAAGTGATCAAGTGACCTTAAATCCATCTTTCATCTCTGAGAATCTTCTGAGGACTGTTAGGCCCCATCTGTGGTTCCTTTTTGCTGGAGGACACGCCCTAGTGAACTCTGGGCCTCTGCAGCTCAAAGCCATTTGCATTTGCCCTGAAGCCAGCCCCTCAGGTGAATCAGGTCCCTCTTGTACAAATCACAATGGGAGATTGGGGGCAGGATTAGAAAATTAGTTATTTGATTTTAATAACTCTTGGTTATAATTTCTATCATGTTTTTCATGCCAGCTAGTTGGGGCACTTTTCTCATACTCCCATCAGCCCCCACGTAGGACACCTAGAATTTTACCATGAGGAAACCTGGCCACATGGGATCCTCCATTAAGAAAGAGCTCTGCTAAGACCAAGGAAGGAGCCATGCTAAGTTTGCCTCCAGGCAAGTGAACTTGACTTAGTAAAACCAAGGACAGGGCACTCAAAACTATTCTGGAATAGATGTGGACCTTGTGGGTGTTTGGAGATTAACATCTGGCTGCATGAAGTTCATGGTCTAAAATTACAATGTTATTTCCCCCATGTATTAAATCCTGCAATACTTTTGTTCTTAGGTGTGTTCCCTCTCCCTGTAAGTGCTTTGCCTTTAAGAGTTGACCTGGGAAACATGAGGGGCCGGCCTCAGGGCAAATGCAAATGACTTTGAGCTGCAGAAACCCAGAGTTCCCTATGGTGTGTCCTCCAACACCTTTCATAATTACTAGTGCTCTGGTTTTACACTACTCCACTGGCTTCAACTCCTTCACTGGGTTCTCCATTACTCTGCCAAAATGTCAGTTTTCTTCCCACCTCAGAGTGGAAGGCAATTCCAATCCCAATATTGTGTTTTCATGCTTATAATAGCATGCCAGAATTTCTAGAAGTTCAGGGATCAAATTTAGTCCTGAATTACTCCTACTAAGTTGAGTGTTTGTTACCACTGTCCATGAAAACTTCAGATTCTGACATCCTGGGTTTCTAAGCAAGGCATTGTCCATGACTCTGAGAACCTTGATCTTCCCGGCTCTCTTCATGTTCTTTATTTCTTACACCCAAAACCTGATCTTCCATTATGAAATCCCCATCTAGAGTATAGAAACAGATTTTGTAGTTTCTAAAAATCCATCAGTGGCTCCCCCAGCTTGTGTAAGGTAAAGCACAAATCATTCGGCGCAGCAGTGCAAGGCTTTCTATTATCTGGGCCTTGCCTCTCTACACCTTCACCATTGGGAGTAGCCCTGCTCTTTCCCACTGGGTCTTCCTACTTTACCCAACTCTGCACTGGGAGATCCCAGCCCTGTGGGCCTCCTCCACCTTTCAGGAACTCTATCCTTTAGCACTCACCTGGAAACAAACTATATTCCAAGACACTCTTCCAGCTTACACACCTGTTCTACTTCATTGTTTACAAAGCCACTGTTTCTTCTCTCTCTGAGATGAACCAATATCTTTATTTTTTTTTAGATTTTCTTTTCCAATTTTTGATTCTATCTTTGCTAACTCAAGTTATAGGAGATGTAATTAGAGTTTATTAAGCATTTCCAGGCAAATAGGTTGATTTTGTGCAATGTGATTCCTAAAATGATGCTATTAACCTGCTTAATCACTAAATGTACTCTTCTTAAGTAAAGTTTATTCTAGATTGTTTCAAATATGATTAATTTCATCTGATAGTTACAGGCTATCACTGAGATAATGCAAGAGAAAAATTCCACTTGTAAGTCAATTCAAAATATAATCATTCTAAAATAAATTGAAAGCTGTTAGTGCTATTCAAATAAATACAGTTTTTTTTTCTTGCCATCCTTCAAAAGTTTATATGCTATATTCTTGTTCTGAGAGTTTTGACAATTTACCCCGTGGAGTCTACTGTCTCAAACTAAAACTACTTTCATTTTTGTTGAAATATGTACTGGGAGAGCGATGGAGATTGCTTAGTTGTCGGGGATCACTGGGGTCCCCAATAATGCTGGGAAATGAGTTCTCTTCTACCTCTGAAGCTGGTGGGGAGTGAATAAAAACTCAGGAATCCGGCACAGTTTTAAAATACTTTACTATCAAGGTTCTGATATATAATCCAAGAACAGGAAAAACCCTGGACTCTGGGTTCCCAGCTGGGCCCCAGCCATGTGTAGACCAAGATGGCTGCCACCACCTGTTAAAGCCCAACAGAGAATGGAGATGATGGAGAGAGGCAAATGCCAAGGGAATTTGCAAAAAAAAAAAAAAAAAAAAACACCTTCTTTTTTCCTAGTTTCTTTTTTATAGACAGGCGCCCACCAAAATCTTCCAGGCCATCATGGGTTGAGCTATCTAGAGATGAAGTCAGGTAAATGACCCTTTAAATGTAGATCTTTAGGTGACCTTTGGCTCAAGCTTAACAAAAGCCAGAGCTGATTTCCAGAGGCAAAATATCCCTAGCAGAGTGAGGAGGGTCTACATCTCTGAACCAGAAAGCAGTTAAGAATGTAATTTGTAGGAAATGCATTAATACTTTTTACCATGAATATATAGCTAGCAGACCCCAGACTCTGGATCCCACTAAGGTCCAAAATCCATCAGAATAATTCACTTTGGCATTACCTTTAGAGTCAGAGTCACGTTAGTTTGCGGGGAGGCACTCTGGCATGTCTCTGGACTAGGAGAACTGATTACATTATGGTTGATCCAATGTGGCCAAGTACTCTTGGAATATCTACATGCATATCCCATGTGGGGACCCGTGGGAACAGAATATTGGTCTGGGGCAAGAGAGATTCATGATAAAAATATTTATGCTGTATAAAATTATGAAATCAGTCTAATTCTGCCCAAACTCTCATTGTGTCTGCTCCAGAGATTCCCAAAGGCAGGGAACAGCTCTCCACATAACCTAAGTGTAGCTGGAGGCTAAGGCTCAGCAGGGCGTGTCACCAAACACTTAGTGATCTGGATACAAGTTTACATGCAAGAGCCTTGGCTGATCTCCAGAACCACACAATACCCCACTCACCACCAGTAGCAGCAGTTCCCAAGCACCCAGCTAGGAGTGGTTCACTATTTCATCATTTATATTTTAAATTAATATGCACCATTAAACTCTAATTGACTGTATAGTGTTCCTTACTGGACTATGAGGTTAAGAACAGAAACTTGGGTGGGGAAAACTAAAGATCAGAAACTTTATCATTTACTATGTCCCATAGATTTTTGAGCACTCACTACATATTCCAATCATCTGGCACTCCCACAAAAATGTATTCTCATCTCAATTTAACAAAACAGTATAGTTTGCATGGTCCTTTCCATTCTATAAATGAGAATACTGATTATTTGGATTTGTTTTTAGGGCCACACCAGCTGTTCTAAGGATTTACTGCTGCCTCTGTATTGAGGGATCATTCCTGGTCCCAAGAATATTGATTTTTATGAATTTTAACTTGCCTCAGGCTCTACAACCAGTAAATGGCCGAGCAAGTTCTCAGACCCACAACTCCAAAGCTGATCTTTTCACTCTGAATTTTATACAGTTTCTTACAACATATAAAGCAAGCAGCAAATGTATATACTACTAATATTCTCACAACTTAAAAACAACACTATTATTCTCACATCAGCAATCACTCTATGCATAATTTTTTAAAAATCCCTGCAAAGAGTTGTCTATATCCACATTTTTCTTTGCTTCCCCAACCTTGCTCTAACACATACTTCAAGGAGCCTTTTGTCACATCTGCACAACTGAAATTTCCCATTAGAGTTACCAAAGGATCCAGTCCAATGTGCCATACCTTTGAGGAGATTTGACACTGAGTCTCTGTCCATCTTGAAATAAGCTCTCATCACCTCTGCCATTGCCTTTGCTCGCCCTTCAGATATCCCTTCTTCATCACCTTTTCTTCTCCCAGACTGATCATGACCTTAGTTCTTTAGTCGCTATTTCAGCATATTTATATTTCTCTTTAACTTTTCTCATTGTCATCTCTTTGCCAGAGACTTCCCAATGGATAGCACCAACCAGGGTCATTGCCACACTCCACACTTCCACATTCAACATATTTACTATGAAACTCTTGATCTTAATCTCATATGCTCCTCTGTGGAGGATGCTCTGGCAAGCAGTTCTGGTTTCAATTATTTGGGTCAAATTTTTATCCCAAATCACCTTCTCCCAGGCTTATGTCCTGGAAATCCTCAGCATCTTCTCAGATCATCTCCTGAACATTCCTTCTCAACACTGATTGCTCCCTGTTGTCTCTCACTGATTCCCACAGGTGCGTTGTTCTGCTCACCCTACTTCTCTCAAGCCATCAGAGTCCTCACACAGAGGCCTTAGTGACCTTTTCTAAAATCCAAGTCAAGTCATTCTTGTGTTTAAAGCTCTGAAATATTTGCCTGTTTCATTCAGAGAACATGAAAATCCTGAGACTGGAGAGATACGATAGTGATTAGGGCACTTGCTTGCACATGCCTGATCCGGGTTCAATCCGTGGCATCCCATATGATCCCCTGAGCACTGTCATGCCATCAAGAGAAATTTCTGAGTGCAGAATCACAAGTGACTTCTAAGCATCATCAGAGGTGACCCAAAAATTTTTTACAAATCAAGTGAAAGTCCTTACAATGGCCTGATGCTTTATATGAGTACCTAGAATTCTAGTGCTCTTTTAAAAAATCTCCTATTTCTCTATCAATATTTCTGAAGAAAAACTGTCTCCCAGGAGGTGGAAGTTGGAAACAGAATGTTGAAGAAAAAATGTTAGTGCATACTTATTTTCGAACAGAGGAGGCAGATGTATGGTTAAATCTTGAGATGTGTGCCAGCTGCTTGGACTTTACAAAAGCAATCTGACATGTATTGAACTGTCTCTTAAAGTAATTTTCTTTCCCTTTAACATCTAAAACTTCACTTTTCTGACTTTTCAATAGCCATGCAGAAGTTTTAAAAATTTGCAATGAATGTGAGATTATTCTAGCTTAAAAATCCATATATATTCGAGAAATGAATAAATATTTAGAAAGCATGTATTCTTACCCTGGAAGAATTTACCTCTATTAATAAAAGTAACAGAATGGGTATTGACAATAACTATTCACTGTAACTTATCAAGTTTTGTCATTATTTTGCTAAGAAAAGCTCACCAAGTTACACATGAAGAAGTCAAACTCTATAGGGAAAAGTTATAGATTATATGAAGAATAAAGTGAAATAATAATTTCCTTCCCAGTATAGAAATATAAAAACTGAAATATAAAAACTAAGTAAAAGAAGATTCAAGAAATTACTGTGCATTCCACATGATCATTAACATTTTATACTGTTTCAAGCTTCTTTTAAATCTGAAAAATATGTTGGCACTATTTTGAAAGAATTACTTCAAGTATGAAAATGGGAAAATTAATTTTAGTTTTAGATACTAAACATGCAACTTTTTAAACTTTGATAATCTTGAAAAGGAGATTTAATTTACTCTTGGCTGTTCATTAATTTACCTGCCCTATTTTGATTTTTTGGAAGGGGTTCCTACCTTCCACTGGTGGTGCTTAAGAAGATATTCCCATTGCAGTGCTCCGGGAACCGTATGGTGCCAGGAGCTGAACCTGCACAGCCTGTACCCCAGCCTGTACCCAGCCCTTTGAACCAAGTCCCTGCCCCACACCTTCCCTAGTCTTAACTAAACTTATACATTTACATTGACTAACATAAATTATTATACTATTGATTAAGAATGCTCCCGCCCCTCAAGGTATTGCAGGTGTGACTGCAGTGACCAACTGCATCAGCAGGTGGCAGACAGGAGACAGACTGGTCTACACCCAGGGCTCTGCCCCTATCGGCTCTGGATGGTTGATGGTCTGACAGAGAAAAGACTGGGCCCCCTGGGATGAAGCCAGAGCTAAGTATTCGATATGCCAAAGACAGTAACAATAATGGACCACATTCCCAATGAATGGAGACTTTACTGGTGCCCACTCAAGCAAATCAATGAACAATGGGAAGACAAGTGACAAGTGACAATAATGGTACTGATATGCAAAATAACACTTATCACACACTGTATTGTACAATATTTATTCTGATTTATAGGTGAGGAAAAGGGTGCCTTGAAAAGGCTAAGCACATTACTGCAAACAGGAACACCTTCTCAGCCATAAAGCTCCATTTACCAACCTTTGATTTGTTTTCATGCTCAGCTTACATATTGGTATCACAGTGATTATGAACTTAGCGAAGTTTGCCCTGAGCTGCACATATTACCTCAACACAAACTGCTCTCATTTTTTCTTATCAATTAATCATTTTGATATAATTCATAATCTTGAAACTTAAAGTTTATATTTCATTCTTCATTATCCTGAGATGTTGGTGAATATCACCTAAGCATTTTACCACTATATTAGCTTTTGTCTTTTATCTTTTTTCTTTTTTGCTTTATCGCCATCCTCGACTTGACTTCTTTATCTTGGGATGCAGAATATTGAGGGGAAGAAAGTGTAGTTGCTCAAAATCAGTGATGGTTGCTGGGCTGAACTAATTTTCCTTATTCCTGAGGAAGTCTGAAAACTGGCCACTCACTTGATCACTTGATCACTTGAATCCCGTTATTCATCGATTTGCTCGAGCAGGTGCCAGTAACATTTCCATTGGACCCTATCACGTGCCAATGTAGCCCAATGGCATCTGGTTGATTCAGGAATATGAAGAGCCTCAAACCGTTCCTTCAGGGTCTTGACAAGGAAGTCTGACCATCTTGTAGTGGGCGGCCACGTGATCTTTTGACATCCTATGGGATCAGTCAGTAACAGCTCTAGTCCAGCGGTCGTCTCCAAATCGCATTGTACAAAAGTGAATCAATAATATTGGACATAACACCCTCTGAAGGAATTCTCCCAGTTTTCAGATTATAAATCCCTTTTCTAGTTGAGAATATGCTCAATATTTCCCAAGGGCTTGACTGGGTCAATCTCTGACAGTAATTTCCAAAGGTATGTGGCAGGAGTTGGTCCTCTAATAAATACCCACTTCTTAAACAATTTGACATTAAAATTTAACTGGGGATTCCAAAGCAACTGATTCTGTTCACTCACTTATACTTAAATTCTCACCCAAAGCAAAGGGTCTCATTTATCTTTAATTACTTTACTCTTTCTTCTCACTTACTCTTTTTTTTTCTTTTTTGGGCCCCACCCGGCAACGCTCAGGGGTTTCTCCTGGCTCTGCACTCAGGAATTACTCCTGGCGGTGCTCAGGGGACCATATGGGATGTTGGGGATCTAACCCAGGTCAGTATAGGCTGGTCATGTGCAAGGCAAATGCCCTACCCACTGGGCTATCGCTCCAGCTCCTTCTCACTCACTCTTGATGAATCAATTCTTATGAATGCTTGCTCGTCTTCCGACTTCTGCTCCAGAGGTCCCATTTCTTTAAAGCCTTCAAAGCCTTCTTATGAACTTCTTATCAAGACTCATCTATTTAAAAAGCATTTCTTTTATATCCTTGTCTTATTAATGGGTCTTTCTCAACAATTATATCTGCAATATCTACAAACCACAATCCACCTAAGATCTCTAGGTTTCCTCACTCTGACATACTCAGGAATCGTATGTCAGTTATGTTTAGAAATCATTCCCCAAAAAATAGCATCACTTAGAACAGATGGCTTTTAAAACCATGATAATTCTTTCTGTACTTTCAGTTCTCTGTTTCAATTATTTCCCTTTCTATGGGAACACGCTCAATTCCTTTGCTTGAAATTTAGAATGATTAAGTATTTTGAAAACCATTTGTCTATCTAATTATGATTATCTTCTATGATCAATCTGACGTAGTTCTGTCCAAAACACACCACTCATAATGATTTCTGAGCAATACCTAATATTTATTTTCATCCATATATCCATTGCAAAGTTTCTCCAATTATTCTTTCACTTCAAAAAGTTAATTTTCCAAATATCCATATTATTATAATCAGTTCACTATTTAAAACTCATTAAAACTCATTTTGAGTAATGACATGCCTTTTACTACCTGACCACATCTTAAAATAATGTACTTATTACAAAAAGTAAATGTCCAATTGATTGTCATCCTTAAAGATAAATTTGCATGTCAATATTTCAAATATGTCAATCTCATTGGCTGAGTAACCAATCTCACTCCCCTATGGACTCTGTTGTTTCCAATTTCAAAAGATTACATATAAAATTTGAAGAAGATTCTTCAGTAAAAATAGTTAAATGATTTTATCACGTACCATTATTATATTTCAGGGAGATATTTATGAAAATGAAGTTGGGTAATCTACTTTTTTTCTTTTACTGTAAGGATTAATTTTCCTCTTGAAGTAAAGTCACTTCCAAGGGAATCCATGCTCACAATAAAACTGTTTGGGATTATGAGTGCTACCACCAATGCAACATTATTATCCTGGACTTCTCTTCCATTATTTCCCAAAGAGTAAGTATATAATTTGTGATTAATAAAGCTCCCTTCTCAATAAAATTGCATTATAAATAAGCATTTTGCATTATATAGCATAATGAAACTATTAAGAAGACATTGTATTATAAAATCAAGGTAAGTTTAATACAAATCATGATTATTAAATGTAGCACTATAAAGCAAAAGTGTAGCAATGGCCTTAGAAATAGGTATTGTGTTCAACTTATCATCTGGCTTGTTTTCAATAAAAAGATATTAGCCTGATTAATCTCAATAGTTTTTCCTTCTTAGCCTAGACAATTTCTCTGAAATCAGTAGTTCGAAATGATTTTGATGAATACTCTCACTTAGAATAAATGTAAGTCATGAAATTCTGGCTGAAGTATAATTATACAGTGTGACTGCTTGACTGACTTTTTAATGATAAGAAGAAATATTTGGTAACTTTATGATGATATGTTTCAGAAAAATAAGCAAGGCAGGATTTGAGATATCCTATCAGAACAAATCATTATTATAAAATTAGCTGCTGATTTAACCAAAAGGGTCTGGCACTGTCAATCCTTAGAATATTCGCTGACGTCCATGTCCTGATTTTCTATGTGGTTCAGGAATATGTATCTCATATTAATTAATTTAGTTGTTTTCAGTATTAAAATATTTTATAGGACATAATTATGATATGCAGTAGGTCCTCCTCCAATTTCTCTACCTCCATGTCAGCAGATGTGGCTGTGAGCTCCCAGCCACCACAGCCAGCAACACAGGAAGAGAGACACTCCAGACCCACAGCTGTGCTGCTCGGCCCCACATGGAGCAGCCTAGGAAGTTCGGGAGGGTGGTAAATGGCTCAGCCAGCCCCTGACTGAGTCCAACAAAGCTCCTGGAGTTCACACACATGTGGGGGGGACACACTTTGGTCGGACTTGGAGCAGGGATTTGGCTCCTCCTCCCATTCCTCCACATCCATGTCAGCGGGCATGGCTACAAGCCCCCAGGCCCACAGCTGCTCCTGCACATGGCCACTTAGCAGCCACGTGACAGTCTTAGATAAACAATCATGGAAGTAGGACCAGGTCCTTCCCAGAATCTTTCACGTTTATATACTCTATACAGTTCTAGGTGGGTTCTAACCCCGGCCCATCATCCCAGCAGAGCCTAACAAGAAAATAGAGGAACCCCCACACCATGAGTTCAGTCATAATCAACATCCAGACTCCATAGCTCCTCAGAGCTCCACTTAAGAGAAAAACCCAGCTCTCCCTGTTGGCGTTCATCAGTAAATGCACGAGATGAGAACCTACTACTGAGAGTGTACTACCCACACAGCAGAGCCTGGCATGCTACCCATGTTATAGTTGATATGCCAAAAACCAGTAACAATTACAGACCTCATTCCCATGACCTGAATGAATGGTTTGAGGCTTTTTGTGTTCCTGGAGTGAGCAGATAGCCTTGGTCTACACTAGTCGTGACAGGACATATGGAGATGTTACTGGTGCCTGCAAATCGATGAACAACAGAAAGACAAGTGATACAAGTAGGTCTTTAGTACTGCTATTTCACAAAGATGGGCTAATACAAAAAAGTAACATATCAAGTTTTAGTTCTCCCAGTTATTAAGCAATGATCAGTAAATTATTATCTCAGCAACCATAATTATTCTTAAATCTGTGTTGGATTACATTCCATCTTTTGTGCAACTATGGTTATATTACTTGTTTTCAAATTTTAGCCCATTTCTACTCAGGTTTCTTGAAGATGGGAGAATGCTTTGTTTTTGCACTATCCTTCATTTAACATAGTGACTCATATATAGACAACCAGTAAATTTTTGTTTATGAAAATGAATTGGAGAATAATCAATATCTGTAGTGGATTTAGAATGAAATAAATTTTCAAAAGCCAATAAGAAACAAGATTAGCTCTAAAAAGAAATACCGGCTACTGTGAACATATATTTGGAAACTCTGATTTGTGAACTAGGGCTTTCCATTTGCGTCTCGGTAGGAGTCTGTGTTGCTTCTCTTCCTTCTTGTGGGTGGATTGTTTTTCAAGCTTCACCTCCAGCATTTTTAAGATCTAGCCTATTGCAGACCATGTCTGGTAATTTACTAGAAAAAAAAATCCAGCCTATTTTCTTCCCTCCTCTCATTGAACATATCATTTAAGCAATCAAAAGCTGTACACAGAAGTCTGCATGTTTTTGTCATTCAAGCTGGCCTCCAAGCAGCTTTCCTGCTTATGACAGTAAAACAATGCCTCTGAGGTATTTCATTATACATTACTTACATGCTATTTTTTATTTGGGCAAAGATTTTGTCTGTGAATGATCACAGGAAGTGGCCATCTTTAAGGGATGCCATCTGGGACTGATACTCGAGGTGTTTTTCCAAGGAAAAATGTCAAAATTATAGATGAAAAGACATCAGAAAATGCAGCGTACATCAAAGAGCACTTTAATAGCAATTTGTCAATATATTTCCAAAAGCCTCTTTCTGGTAAAAATCAGAAAAGCTGCCTCTATCTTGGGTTAAACAATTTATAGAAATGCCGGTCTTTGGGAAACTTCCATCATCGAAGGAAATTGCAAAGAGACAGAGACCCAAACTGTGCTTCTGCCGCAAGCTACAGAGATTCTAACCCAATTTATTTGCTGCAGATATTTCCAGGTCATGGCAAATAGGCCACTTAATTTCATTTCCCTCTCACAGAATGACACCTGCCCATAAACATTTGCTATTGAACCTGCCATTTACTAAAGCTTAAATTGTCCTTACCTTGGTATGCAGAAATATAATGAGTTCAATGAGCTGCTTACATCTTTATTTTTTCTAAACATGCATTTGAAACTCAGCGACACTAAAGGATCCCTTTCTCTTTACGGTGTGCAGAAGCGGGTTTCATAAGAACTCTTGGTGATTAAAATTTAGACATATCAAGTTATAGTTACTTCAAGACTGCTTATGTATAAAAATAAGAGTGCATTTTCAAGCACAAATAGTCATCTTCAATTCCACTTTTATTTTTCCCCTTAATTTTTATTATACCACCATTAGATATACAATTACAAGGATGCTCATAGTTGGGTCTCTGTCATACAGTGTTTCAGCACCCATCCCTCCACTAGTGCCCTATTCCCACCACCAATGACCAAACATTCCCTCCCACCCAACCCCAGCCTGCCCCTATAGCAGGCACATTTTCTTTCTTTTTCTATCTCTCTGTCTCTGTATTTCTCTTTCTCTTCTCTTACACTTTGTGACTTGCCCTAAAGATATTAACGGTTTATGATGTCTCTATGTGCATATTCAATAGTGAGTTCTAGTGTGACATCATTATCCCCCATTCCCTATTAACCTCCCCAGTTTGTTGCAACTAGAATGATCCTTACAGTGTATAAATGTGAAAGATCCTGGGAAGGAGCTGGTCCTAACTTCCATTATTGCCTAAGACCTTAAGTCTGCGGCCATACCACCCTGAACCAACACACCCGATCTCATCAATTCCACTTTCAGAAACGTAGTTTCAAGGTCTAGAGAGAGAGCACAGGACTTAAGGGGAAGGCCCTGCTTCGGCAGCCCTTCCTTTAACTCCCTGCTCCATGGGGCCCGTCAAGGGTTTCCGAGCAGCACTGCAGAGGCGCCCTGCATGGCGGAGCAGTGCTTCATCTTCTGCCCTGGGCGTTCAGAGCACCACTTGGGGACAGAAACAAAATACAACACTGGAAAGCATCGTGAGTGCATAGGGAAAATTGTACCTCTAGAAGTTAATTTTCTGTCTCAGGATTTTTTTTTAAATTTAATTGCTTTATTTGCCCCAGGACTTACCCCTAGTTCAATATTCAGGGATCATTTCAGGTGGGGCTCAGGAGACCCTCTGGGATACTGAGGATTGAATCCAGGTTGGTTTGGCATGAAGAAGAGCCCCACCCACTGAACTATATCTCTGGCCCTGTATCATGCTTGTTGATGAAAAAACGTTTAGATGCAGACTATCAGTACATACATTACATAACCCCAAACAGTCCCCCAAATCATTACAAATATAATTTCCCCCTTGAATTGTCTGAAAGCACATACTCTATTAGCATCAGTTGGATACCTAGAAGTTCATCCTTCTGGTTTTCTATTGTTTGTGTCTCTCTTATGCATATCAGCATCAAGTATTTGGATTTAGTTTGCCCATGGACTGCCCCTACAGATGATTGAAAATAGGAAAATGAAAAGATGCTGACAGATATTGAAGTCCTCAGAAACAGCTTAAATCACTTTCGGATTTTCAGAGTGTAATTTATCCAGGATATATAAAGATATTGTAAGGCCATAAGTACACTTCACTATATCGCTAAGAAAAAAAAAGAAAATTTAGTAAGTAGGATCACATTTTTCTCATGAGCAATCACCGTGCAATTATGAAGAAAGAGAATACAAGGACATAAACAGAAAGAAGTTATTGAAATAGTCCGTTCAGAAGCGTGTGCTCTCTTTGGGATCCAATGTTCACTCAGCTATCTGGCTCCTTCATTTCTTCTGAACCAGGTACATGGTTTCAACTTAAGATCAGGTTCCCCAGCCTGCCCAGGCTTCCAGCTACTGTCTGAGTGACTTGGTCACCACTGATATCACACAGCCATCTGAAACCTACCTTGGGTGGTCCAGTCAGATGCCCTTAGCACAAAGGCCCCCTTTCCTTCTAGAAACCTCCTCACAGAGTCATATTTAGCTGCTTCAGATCGCATTCCTTCTATACCAAAGCAAAATAACCACCCAGTAATGCTTTTCACAGGAGTTTCTTATGTTTTCCACAGGACTCTCAAGTTTAACAGCCATGACACAGAGTCTGTATGAGAGCAACTCCAAAGGTGATTTTGTTCCAGGATCTGAAATACAGGGTGCGAAGAGGGGCCCCTCCATACTGGGCCTTAGGTTATTCTGTCTAACACTCATCCATATCTGCCTTCTAGAGTCAGGAAAGGAAACTGAGATATCTCGTCCTCTACTCTCTTAAGATTCTGCTTCCCAAATAGCCAGGAGATACCTGCCTTTTCTTTCGCTGCTACTTTTCACATCTAGCATGCCAAATCTTCCTTCCTCACTCCTATCGATCACTTCTGTTGAACAGAAACGTTTTCATGATTGTTGTGAAGAACAAGAACATCTGAAGCCTCCAAATTAAGTGTTGGAATATGCTCTTATTTCTCTTGCCTTTTGCATATAGCCAATCCAGAATTTGCCACAGCCAGAGAAGTACTGCAGACCAGTTGGTTGGAAGGCCATGCATTCTGAAGAGAAAAAGGGAGAAACTTATATAAAAGTTTCTAGTGTTCACCCCATTAAGCTAATCATTGCCTGGCTAATACTGTTATATATAAATAAAACTTATAAATAAATAAAACTTATAAATAAATAAAACTTCTTGGCATGCGGAAAGGATGAAACATAAGGACAAAGACAGCTCCAAATTCATCCTGCTAGAATTTTCTTGTGTCACACAAAAGTATATGTCAAATACTTGGGAGTTGTCTATAGCCCCAGAGCTCTGTTGCTGGATGGTTGATGGTCTGACATAGAAAAGACTGGGCCCCTGGGATGAACTCAGAGCCACCGCAGAGCTTGGCAAGCTACCATGGTATATTCGATATGCCAAAAACAGTAATAATAATGAGCCTCATTCCCAACAAATGGAGACATTACTGGCGTCCACTCAAGCATATCGATGAACAATGGGAAGACAAGTGACAAGTGTCAAATACTTGTGTCTCCAAAGGATCCAGCTTGGAGTGTGTGGCCCTTGGCATGTGTGAGATCCTGAGTTTGATCCCCTGTACCTCACGCCCTCCTCAGCACCACTAGGTATGAATGGTGGCCTGAGCACTACCAGGTTTAAAACAGAACCATCTAAAGCACTGAATGAGAAAACCAATACCCCCCAGACCCAATATCACTGGGCCCCTGAGCATTACTGAGTGTAGCCCTAAACTATAAAGCATCTGTTCAGTTATGTTTATAAATTTTACACTTGGGCAGATACTTTCTCATATTTATTTATATATGAAAATAAAGAAGGTGGCATCCAAAAGTGGAGGCTTTAACGAATGCTTTACAGTTGAATCTTTTTTTCCTATTAAATGGTGAGATGAAGTCCTATGTTGCTATCAAAAGACTCACTTGATACCTTGGAGGTTTTTTATAAACTCAGATTTCATTCTCTGACTTTCAATTATATTAAAATCAGAAAATATTCCCACTAATAATCAGATCATTTCACCAACATGTGATTTGGATAGATAGATCAAGTTAAACTTTATTTTTACAAATTACTATAGAATCTGTGGATTTGGATGTTTCTGAAAGGGTTAATACCATCTATGTATGAATTCTTTCTGTTTAAAGTCCTTCTTGAACTCTCCTATTTACTATGGTAATCTATAGTGTATTTTTAAACATTAATAGTATGAGTAATCTTTCTATTTATGCATAAAACATCATTTCCTCTTGGAAGTCCCACAGCTGTTTTTATCCTGGATATCATATGCTAATTTAAATACTTGCTTTCTATGAATTTAGAGCACATAGCTTTAAAGATGCCTAGGGCCTTTAGTCATTCATGGAACAAAATTCAGAGGAGTAACATTACCAAGAACATAAACCATAAGGTTCTTCGTTCTATCTTGTAACCACCATTATTAGAAAATTAGAATACTATCTGCCTGTTAGAAACCTTATATAATGGTGAAGATATGAATTAGTGGCTGAACATGTGTGAAGTTCTAGACCCAATCTCCAGAATGAGAGACAGACAGAGAGAAAGGCGGACAGAAAGAGAAATTTAAAAAAGAATCCATGATGTAAATGTGAAATATGAAATACTTCCATATTTCTCATGTGGAAATATAAATGTAAGAATCTATAAACAGACATGCATGCAATATATTAAAAATGTCATCAGTCTCTGTAGAATAATTGCATTCCTGTTCTTGCTTTAAATGCAGTTGCCCATATTACTAGTTACATTTACATTAGTAATACAGCATTTATAAATAACAATACCCACGAAGGTGTGACTCCTGCTCCTATTTGTCTTGTTTTCTACAGAAAGTCCACTCTCGGGTCAGTACTTTTCAGCATGGCCTTCCAGAGCGAGCCCCCCATAGAGATGATAGCCCCAGGAGTGTGGGATACAAGTCAGCCATCCCCAGTAATCCTACAGGTAAGTCCAGGCTACATAAGTAAAACAACACAGCAAGTACTGTTTCATAAGTAGGTTGCTGACAGTGATAGAAGCCCATTTTCTTCTAGAATAATACATTTCCGTAATTTTTGCTTTCTTTAGTCTTCTGGGATCTTTCAAACCTAGGCTGCTTTATTTTACATTCACTATTCTCAAAGTACTTCTTCTCCCAGCTTACTTAATGGTAATTTCAAGAAATTTTCCATCAGAAGTAATCATGAAGCAGACGTATTAGATATTGCTACTAATCTATTCATTTCATACATTCATTTTTCTGTCCATTTTCTAGGAAGTCATTGTCAGCGGCATACCGATCAATGTGGTACATTATTCACACCTTAACCCTGCATTCATGTGAATTATTCTATACTATTCTCTTTTCTTTAAGCCTATTGACTTTCTGTGATTTCATTTCATAAATGAAAGGTGCTTAACAAACTCAGCTTTGGCCAACAAGCTGAGAGCGTGCTTTTCATGCAGGAGGTTTCAAGCCTAACACTGCATGGAGCCTGAAGACGGAGAATTAAAGTAGCCCCTGAGAACTTCTGAGTTGCCCTATAACTAACAAACAAAAACAAAATGATTTGGTCATTGGTCCTTGCCAGTGAAATTTAATGTTCATGATCATAAGTCATGTTGGTCCAATAACTACAGTGTGTTCTCTGTTTAGAAATGGAAATAATATGGACTTTCTATCTCTAGGAAAAGTGGGACCTGATTTCTAGCATCTCTTCCTCTCAACCCTAGTCCTGCTGGCAGTTTGAATGCTGTAGTTATTTTTGGGGTTACCTAGTGATGGTAGGATATTTAGCAGCAAGCAGTATCTTTGCTTTCTATGCACTAGATGCCACTGGAACCTCATCATTTCTAATAATGGAAAATGGCCTCAGATATTGTCAAATATCCTTTAGGCATAAGAATAATTTCAAATGAGAAAGTGTCTTCTAGAAAAGTCTCCAGACCTTTAATTTCCTAAGTTTGAGATGGAGGGGAAGTGGGGAGGAGTATGAAGTGTATGGGCTAGTAAGCTGGACACAAAATGTTGAAACTGGTAGAGGGAAAATTAACACGAAGAAAAATGTGGATTTTAATCCTAGGCAGGAGGGAAGTTCTCACAGACCATACCCAAAGTTCTACTTCAAATCCATAGACATGATGATAGAGAAGATTAACTGTTCCAGTCTGGTCAATGACTTGTGATTAGCAGAGGTTCCACTGTGCAGGACAGAGTTTAAGAAAATAAGTGCTTCTTTCATTCATCTCTTTCCTGTCAGATCCAAAGCAGCTCAGCGTAACAAAAATCTTCCAAATCTGACTTTTGCCAGAGCTGCGTGAATCTGTTATGAGCATACATAGGTCCATCAGCAGCAACAATGGGGCTTAGAGATGTGAGAGGAGACCTCAGATGAGATTCTTCTTGATTTATTTCAATAGGGGTGAAATATAACCCAGCAAGGAGACTAGAAAAAGCAACAAATATTGAACACCAAGAAGTAGGTAACTGAAGCTGTGACAGAATTTGTCTGTCACAAAAAGAGAAGGGGAAAAGACTGAACTATTCAGAAGCACACAAAAATGCTAGATTACCTGATGTTTGCACGCTATATTCAAGAGTAAACACATAACTGGAATCATTCAAGACTACTTTAAATCGATGAGTTAGATGAAATACATGTTCCTGCAATATTCAGGACCCTGAGGAACCAGAACCACTCAATGACATACATTAAATTTAGAGCAGAAACTTTCAGTCCAAAAGTTATAAGCTGGGGCCGGAGCGATAGCCCAGCGGGTAGGGTGTTTGCCTTGCATGCAGCCAGCCTGTGCAGGCCTGGGTTCGATCCCCGGCATCCCATATGGTCCCCCCGAGAACCGCCAGGAGTAATTCCTGAGTGCAGAGCCAGGAGAAACCCCTGAGCATCGCCAGGTGACCCAAAAAAGCAAAAAAAAAAAAGTTATGAGCTGATGAAATTAAAAGTATGTGCAGAGGCAGTTGTTTTTGTTAAAGAGTCAGGGAAAGACGTTGGGTTCAGGTAGGAAACCTGGATTCTAGTCTGTTGAGACTTTGGCAGAAAATTTGATGACGTAGCCCCCTATTTTTCTTCTGTGTGATGGTGGGATTATGTTATGCTCCTATGACTTCTTTCTGGTCTTTACTTTCCTATTTGTCTCTATTAGATGGGGGCTGACTCTCACACAGGAATCACTGTAATCAGGAATGTGCCAAGTCACAGAACTTGATTCCTTCAATCCAGTCTTTTTTTTCAGCATCTTTGGCTCATGTGCTTGCAAGAAGCAGTTGAAAGGAGCAAAATGCTTAAAAAATCTGTGTTAATAAATGTAGAAAGATGACTTCATCTGCCTGGGCTTCCCTCCACTGCCAGCCCTTCCCCATACACAGTTTGTAGAGTGGCTCTATCTCAGCTGAAGAACAACAAAGCGCTGTTTTAGTCAGTGTTGCTCATCTTTGTTCTAGTTTTCTACTTCCTCTCCTTCCCATTCATAATCAAGTTTCTGTGTTTGAACTTATTTATTCTCATTCCAGCAAACGGTCATATCTATCATCTATTTTACATATTTATTTAACTCACTTTTATCAACTTTTTAAGAATTTTAATCACTTTAAAAAATAAAGTCTATAACTTTTAGGTTCTGCTGCCTATACCCAATTCTCTCCAATGTCAAGCAATTACCAATGAACTTGTTTCTCATTATATTTGCCACATCTACATATTTTGTGTAAATGGGACCATATAGTATCATATGGTATCTCACGGCTGGTGTCTTTCATGAAACATAATGATACAAAACTTTTCCATATCATAATAAGTATCAGCACACATTCATATTTTACCACTGACTAAAATTGTACTGTCTGGTTCTACTATCCATTATCCATACCTTAGTGTGTAGTTTAGGTTGTTCCACCTTTTTGTGTCAAGCACAGTGATGCTCTGAACACGCATGCACCAGTGAGCATGTGGACATATCATAATTTCCTTAGCTATACCCTAACAGTAGAACAGCTGGGTCTAGTTTACATCTAAAGTTTTATTCAGAGTAAATATACAGAGTCACTTCTGAGACTATATTTCAAATTTAGTTTCTTTACCACCTTAAGCTTCAGTCAAATAGTACCTCATACCTGCTAAAATTTCTACCTGGATATTCCTATAGATTGTTTCAAAGATAACAGATCCCAAACTGAGTACGTCCACTTCTCAAAACATTGTTTTCAGTACCCTGAATTATTGAAGTATTGAAGTGCCTCCAGTTCAACTTTTTATGTCTGTCTTTCCTATTTCTCCCATATTCAGTCTATAATGTAGCATGCCAACTCAAGTCCCAAATGTTCCTCTCAGCTCTCTACCTCAATTTCCAGAGCTAAAGAACTTCCTCCTAGGTTTTAAGATTTTAACTTTACTTTTGTCATTCTATATTACAAAGACCAGAAGCACGGTCCTCCTAAGACTGGTATCAGAAACTGCTACACTCTAGGAATTAAGGTTAAACTCTATAGCATGCCCCAATATCTCCACCCCACCATTCCCCGCCTGACTCTGGAAGAAAACGGAAGCAAGCTGTCATTTCTGATGCACTGTCCTGTTTCACCTGACATGCATTTATGAAACCATTCCCAGCCTGTGGTGCGTCTCCTTCCCTTCACCCTCCATTGCCCAGCCCTCGTCACCCCAGGTGTGACTGACACACGTAAATGAGATTCATTCCTGAACCTGTCTCTAGGAATTTCTCCCTTCCCCACCCTCCTCCCTTGCCACCTCAAGCTGATTAATTGTCCCTCTTCTGTGTTCACAAAACTAATAGCATTTCTCTCTGGTCTAATTACTTAGGGGTCCTACGTGGCCAGGCTAATATGCTGGTAAGATCTAGCTAGTCCCACGATGATTGTGGTAGCATGGGAGAATATTTATACCAGCTAGCAGAGCATACATAGTCAGATAAACTGCCACATTTAGACTACCCCCTTATCTACGAAGTGATTTGCAGGTGGCACTTCAGAGCAGATGCAGCGGCCCTTAGGAGTCCTGCAACACACCATCAATTCTTAGAAGGAGTTACTCTTGGCTTTGCACTTAGGAATTACTCCTGGCAGTGCTCAGGACCATATGGGATGCCTAGGTTTGAAGCTGGGTGCACAAGGCAAGTACTATCCTGCTGTACTCTCCAGTCCCTCTTTTTTTTTTTTTTTTTTTGCTTTTGGGGGCACACCTAGAGGCTCAGGGACTTCTAGTGCATTTAGCCCCATGAGGTGGTATGGAATCAGGGCCACTTTATTTATTTCTGTTTCCTTGAGACTGGGAAGATAACTTTGCAAGGGCCTTATACAGGCTTTATGGTTACGAGGTCTTCAGTTCAATTGTGGCACTGCAAAAAAAATCCTTAGTACTTTGTGTGTGTGCGCACATGTTGCAAGTAGTGGTGCTCAGGGCTTGTGCCTGACTCTGCTCAGATATAACTCTGAGGTGGGGTTTGGGGGCTTGTATAGGGTGCCCACAAACACCTTACCCATTTTTCTTTCCAACCCCTTAGTACTTACGTTTAGCTTTTTTTTTTGGCTTTTTGGGTCTTTTTTTTTGGCCCCTCATGGGGCAGAGCTGCTACTGGCTCTCCCTGTGCCCAGCCAGTCATGAGGCACCTGGGAGGGATGGCAGGTTCTAGCCCTGGCCCGCCACCCCAGCAGAACCTCACAACAAGCCAGGCGACCCCACTCCATGAGGGGCCTCCATTTTCTACATCCGGACTTCCCCCTCATCAGAACTCCACCTAGCAAGCGGCCCCGTGTTTCATCAATAAATGCTGGATTTAGAGATGACTATAAGAGTATGCTACCCTCATGGCAGAATCTGGCAAGCTACCCGTGTCGTATTTGATATGCCAAATACCAGTAACAATTACAGACCTCATTCCCATGACCTGATGGAATGGTTTGAGGCTCTTTATGTTCCTGGAGCAAGCAGGTGTGCATGAGACAGGTCATATGGAGATGTTACTGGTGTCCGCTCGAGCAAATCGATGATGAACGGGAAGACAGTGACAGTGACAAAACATTTACCCTATTATAGACTTTTCCCATGGAGGAAGCTATTTCAGTGATTATTGCTGGCATTTTATCCCCAGCATATAGCACAAGGAATAATCATTATTGTTGTTCCCACTATAAAACCAAACTCAAGTACAACTTCCCCCACCTACCCTAACACACACACACAAATATAAATTTAGATTTTGGCCTACTAGAATTCAGTATCCAATAAACTATTGCTAGAATCCAGCAACCAAAGATAATCAAATCTTCCTTTTATGCAAACGAGTTTTTTCCTTAAACCATGTTTTTTTAACTACTCATAAAAATTTTTACTGTAATTAGTGTTTTATGATGTGTTTATCTCACAATACCAAAGTTATTAAGTGAGGTCACAACTTAACATCGATACATTGCCCTTCCAGCACAGTGCATTTTTCTGTCCTAATGTGACTGAGTTTCATTCCTCACTTCTGAAACACATGTATGGGTCCCCTTTGACAAGTCCTTGGAGATTCACAATTGCCATCCATCTGGCAGGCATCTTTCCATTCTCATTCATTACTACAGAACTTATGGTCTCAAATCTATATGCTTATAATAGCCAAACTACATTACAATTTAGGAGAGAGTTCCTTGAACAAAGGGGCAGAATAGTGGTAGCATGAATTGGGTGAAGGGTCATCTTATCAGTATGGTGATGGGTCATGGATACCGGGGACTTGCCAAAGAATCATGGGCCATGAAACCAAAGTAGAAATCATGAGGGCCCAGTGCAAATGGAAAAGATAAGTGGAAGTGAAGAAAAATGAATAAGTGGAATGTTAAAAGCCAATATTTAAATGTGTGAGTTGATGAACAGGACTAAATAGTTTCCTCTTACCCAGAGTAAAAGCCCTAACATTTTACGTTATTGTTTTTGGATTCAGTACTGCGTCCTCAGGGCTGGAGGGTGGGTTACCAACCAGTGTCCTGGCGCACACGATGCACACAGTGAAGATCTCCCTGGAGCACCCCATTAACAACAAATCCAACCCCAAGGCCAGGCATAGTTCATTACTCCACAAAGGAAGAGCAGAGTCATGTTTGCTGCTATTAGCTTGAAGCAGCTTCAGGGTGTTATATTTTAATTGTTCATATGTGCCTTTTCTTCCTAATTAGACTTCTGTCTCCGGGAGGTGATGAATACCTCTTATATTCTCCATGCATAATGCATGGTGCTAAAAGAATTTTAGAGCAAACACATTAACCCATGCTTCTGAGAAACTTCTCTTAGGAAAAGATAGAACAAATGGCAGCTGGTAGAAATTCCAGTATTTTCTGTGGTTCAGAAACCTGTAACTACTTAACTTCATAATAAAAGAATAAAAATGTATAAGTATAACCTATTGAATAACTGAGTCTAGATTTGTATGTCTTTAGTTTCTTCAGCTACCCTGTTTTGTACTTAGACCAACCTAAAATGGACCATGCTAATTAAATATTGTTCCAACAATTTCTGCTTCATCTATTTAAAACTATTTGTGCATATACAAGTGGCATGTAAATCTTCTAATAGCACTTCAACTTCTCCATAGACAGAATTAAAGATTGCTTTGGTATAGGTTTTATATTTCTTTTTTTAAAAAAAATTTGTGGCTCTATAGAGTGATGTTCAGGGGCTACTTCTGACTCTGCACTCAGGAATCATTCCTGGTGGGACTTGAGGACCAGATAGGATGCCAGGGATCAAACTCAGGTTGGTCATATTGAAAAGCACAAATCCTATTTGTACTACTGCTCTGGCCTTGTATATTATTTTTTCCTCAACCATGTTAGAGTAATAAGTGATACATTACAACAAGAAAAAAAGACACAAAAGAGATCTAAACCAATTGTAGAGATTACAGAATGAAATTACTACATGCTTTTTAAAATAAGGCTACAAGTAGACTAAGCTCTATTTCTAATTCTCACTCAGTTTCCTTTATAACGCCCCTCAATGTTCTGGGTTCCCAACCTAATGTAGATCAGCAGAGGAAAAACTAATTCTACACATTTTCTAATATGGAGATTTTTAAAAAAACATATAACTTTAAATAAATACATGGAGCACTAAAACAAAATCTAGCTTAGTTATGTAGTCTGAATATGTATTTTAACTGTTGTTTACTAAATCATAACATGAGTGAAACATGGCTTAATAGAAATCACAGTAAGCTAGGAAAAAAAGGAGGCCTATATACTTGTCATAGCTATAAATCTTAACAGGAGATTTGAAGTAAAGGCATATTATTTTATAAAATATACTTGCAAAACATATTAAATGGAAAGCATTCTCACTATCTACAAAATGGTTCTTAGGTTTGTAAATTTTCTCAAATAGAAACAAGCATATTTTACCAAATATTCCACATAAAAAGTATAATTATCACTTATAATATTTATTTTACAATTAATATAACCTAATATTAAATGATGGGTCTGGACAGATAATACAGAGGTTAAAGAACTAACCCGGCATTTGGTCAAATTCTGTCCCAAGTACCACATATGGTCCCCAGGCATTGTCATGAGTGATGCCTGAGCACAGAGCAAGAAGTAAAGCCCTAAGCACAATCAGGTGTGGCACCCAAAACAGAAAATAAATAATAAAAGCATAGAAAGGACATGATTTCAACATTTAGCAATTGTAGCATATTTAAGTTTATAAAGGTTTATATATTATTATATTCCCATATTTCTTCAGACACTATACATTACTAATTTACAAATTTATGAAAATAATTGAGAATTATCAAGTACTAGGGATATTAAAATACTAAGGCTAAACTCTGATGAGTACTTTTTACAATATATAAATTTTTAGTTTCACAAATCTAGGATGAATGCTGAATTAAGAATATATTTTTTAAGCAGTCACTATGTGGCAAATCATTTCTTTATTTTCAGATCGATTTTCCAGCTACTGAGTGGGAGTATATGAACCCTGTTTCAGAAGAGACCAGGAGTAATTTGGAAGAACCTCCAAAAGAGTGTTTAAAACATATTGCCAAGCTTTCACAGAAACAGACTCCCTTACTGTAAGTGATCTTGAAAGTAAAATGTTTTATCTGCTGGTCATGACGCTATCATTCACACTGAATGCTCTCGTGTCTTTAAAAAAGGAAAGTTCTTACACATGATTCTTTTCATTTCCTCAAGTCATACAAGTGGTGGATGATCAATTAATGTTTAAGTGCTCAAAATTTGTAATGCTGCATGCTTTACAATATTTTTTTCTGTGGCAGTTAGCAATTTTAACTTTAGTCAAAGGAACTAAAATTAATCACTCAGTTCAACAAAGTGAGCCCGAAGGATAGTACAATATGGAAGGTGTTTGCCTCACAAACAATAAACCTGGCACCATATTTGGTCTATGGAACTCTGCCAGGTGATTGGTGACCCCTGAGCATAGCGGAAGAACATAGGATACTTCAGAAATTCAATAAATAAACCAGAAAGAGGTCTAGGAGATATACGGAGCCTCTGGCTCGAGACTCAGGTGCAACCTGGCAAACACTAACAAGCCTCAAAAGATCAATTGCTTTGCGAGTAATTAAAACTGCCTCATAAAAATAAAATAAAGAAAAACCTTAACAATTCAATGTCCAGAACATTTTAAAATTGTTTGGTTTTGTTTGGGGGCAAACTTGGCAGTGTTCAGAAAGCCTAAAAAGGCATAAAGATACTCTTTCATAACAGGCCTTTCATTTTGTGCATGAAGATGGAAAATTCTAGGAAAATTATAAACATACTGACCTTTAACCTCCTGGAATCTAAGTCTTAGCTCATTTCAGCTAAGCAGCAGAATGTCAGTGTGGAGAAGACCGTGATCGAATGACGACATTATCATGTGAGCAACGCTGTCCTCCAAATGAACTGTGGTTCTGAATGTTTCCTCTGAGAGCCAGCAAACACCATCCACTGTCAGCATCCCTGGAAGACCCGAGCCCCAGATTTATTTCTTCTTTCCGAGTCGCTCTCCACAGACAACTACTTGAGCATTTGAAGAAGCCCTAGTTATGGTGTTTTAACTCTAAACTTACAGTAAACTACAAACGTAAAGCTGAGACATGCTTCATGTTGAAGCACAAAGCAAAGATTGTTTTTCTGACTCTGATAAAATTCATCTTGAGTCAAGGAAATAGTATCTTTCAAATATGCCATTTCTTGAGGCCAGAGAGAAAATTCAGTGGCAGGACACGTGCTTATCATACGGCAAATTAGGTTTGATCCCTGGCACCCCATATGGTCTCCTGAGCCTCACCAGAAGTAAATCCTGAGCACTGCCAGGTTTGCCCCCAAAACAAACTTGATCACTTGATCACTTGAATCCCGTTATTCATTGATTTGCTCGAGCGGGCGCCAGCAATATTTCCCCCCCAAAACA